>BJBW01015727.1:0-32734 GCA_004320125.1 Scolopax mira
GCGCTAAGAGTTACATTATCATACTACTCCTATTTGCAGTTACTGCTACGTGTTTGGGTCCGGGCTCCCTCCTGTTCTCCCACGGTGTGCTTCTTCAAAGTTGTTTGTCTCTTATCTTCAAGGACAGGACGTCCTTGCCAGGTTTGCAGAACTTCCTTGTCAGCATGACTTGGCACATCTCTGAGGCCTACTCTGGCTAACTTATGTCAACTGAGCCTCATATAAGTTTTCCAGTGAAACATGCCCAAGATCATGCAACCATTCCCCAACCGTACTCCACTTACACTGCAAGTGTAAACTCCAAGTGGACAATGATCTTTGGATTCCTGGTGGAGTCAGAAGAGCTGAAAGATTTATTGGTCAACATAATAGCAAACGCCTTTGCTTTTGGGTGCAATCTGTGAGTAGCTCTTCTCCAAACCCTCTTTTGTCTTTCCCTGCCAACCACCTGCAGTGGAACCCCACAGTGTCTCTTCAGTTAGCTCTGTTTGTACCTGTGAGGAAACATATTTTTCTCTTAGTAACTTTTACGTTTATTTTCTGGGATTTAGTGTGCTTGACTGATAATACCAAGGCACTGCAACAATTTATAATGTTCTCTCCAGCATGGTTATTCTGTCTTCAGTAGCCTTCTTACTTATCAAAGGATAGCTTAATGTTGTGAATGAGGGTTGTGAGTACTGTGTGTGGCAGGTGCTGGTTCACATGTGTTTGTCTCACAGCTGCCAGTGTTCTTCCGTCCAGCTGAGCACATCGGGGTTCATCTGAACCATGACTTAGGTCAACAACAGCCCAGAACAAAGGACTACTTGTTCCACTGTGGTGACAGCAAAACGCCACGGGGCAGTGCTGGCTATTTTAACTGGTTTTGATGATTCTGCATAGCACAAGTGCTGAACAATGCACACTGAACGAGTGGTGTGATGTAATGCATTTTCCAAGAAACATAGAAGAAAAAAATTTGTAATAAATCTCTTTAGTGAGTGGGATGCTTTCTGGGTAATTAAGTGGGCTGTGCTGCAGCCTCCAGCGGCAACGGCCCTGCCTTTCTGATAATAGTGTAATTAAGCCATAGTGTAGAGCTTCCTTGCTGCGTCTTGGAATGAGAGAAATAACATTGTTGTATAATCCCGTTCACTCACTGTGTGTTTCTGTCCTTCTCCTGGAACTGCCTCATTTTTCAGTTGCACTATGAAGGCCGATGCTTGCAACAGAAATCTTGTACAGGCAAAATATGGATGCAGGCTCAATTACTTATTGCACTAATTAGTACACTGCCATGACAGCACTTGTTTATAAATTAGAAATCCACATTTAATAAGTAAGTTAGAGTTTATTTTCATTCTGTGTGTTTGAATGTTGTAACTTGTACTACCTTTCAGAAATAATCCCATACAGGCAATTCTGATTAGAACATGGTGATACTTAATAACACATGAAAATGCTTTAGTGATTATATGATGAAAATATTAAATATGACAATGCCATTGTTTGGGTGGAAAGTGTTTATGTGTGTATTATGAGGTAGAACACACACCCTCTGTCTGGAGCTTACAGCACCCACAGAACTGGAGAAGATGCCTTTGCATTTTAAAATAGCTGCACAAAGAGAGGGTTGACTCCCTAGCTCATTTTTGATAAACAGATTTTCTTTGGATTAGAGGATTTCCCAGGTGAGAAACCCTGCAAATCAGGAAGCAAAAAGCCTGATGATGTAGAGGCAGCTAACAGCAGTGAAACCCTTAGTGAAAAGGTCAGTGAGCTGTGGGCTGGTGCAGGAAGGGGTCGGGGTTCAACATTTGACAGCTTCTGATCAGCCAACAGGACTCCTTCAGAGTAAGGAAAGAGCCAAGCTGCATCCTTGATTTCTCTTTCAGTGGGAAACTAATTCTGCCCGTTGGCAGAGACAACATGCATCTGTTTTTGACAAGGAAGTAAGGAAAAAAAACCACCCTGGCTTCCTCCTCTCCATTCTGGTCTATGCTTTTCCATGAGGTGCTTGTCTTAAATGGAGCCCTGCTTTCCATCTCTCCTTCCTGTCACCAGTGAGGGTTTTTACTCCTCGCATCTGGCTTTGTTCTTGAAACTGCCCTCCTTGCAGTGTCCCTCGTTTAGAAAGAGTTGTATTCAGTAAGGGCTCCCTTATTGTGTCCTTAAGATCCACCAAAATCAAGTGTTTTTCTGAACTGGGACCTTGGAGTTTCTTACCCAAGTAAAGCCAGTGACATAACACTGCACAGGTACGGGTCAAATAGCAAGCATCACAGAGGCACAGAGGGCATCCAAGAAGAAAAAGAAATTAAGAAGAAAAACTCAGGCAAATAAATTAAAATAGGGAGAAAACACAAGGAAACAAAGAGGGAGGGGGGAAGGCTGAGTATGTTTAAAACCAATACCAACCAAAGAAAACCCAGCATTAGCAGTCATTCACTTTGAGCAATCCAAGCACTGTCTTGAGTTTGGAGAACCCTCTTCTACCCTAGATCTTTAAATTTCCCAAAGCTGGCTTCAAGGGATACATCATACATATTAAGGACTTTGCACCATCTTTAATGGAGATTACTAGAGGGACTTTTTGAAAGTAGCAAATGACAGAATTGAAAACACAACAAGCATTTTTAATGTGTGTGAACTGTGGGGCAAGGATACAAGGTTCTAAGGGGACCTTTTCCCAACCCTTAAGCTCACTGCTTGTAACCCAAAGGATTAGCTCCAATTTGTGTTCTGGACACGTATTATTCATGTATATTTCAAGAGACGTAATGCACTGTAGTAGGTAAACGGCACAATTACAAACACAAAGACAGAGCTTATGGAATATGTCTCAGAGCGGATCTGAGCAGTAAATTGTTAACTAGTGCGTTCCGAGTTGTAAGTAAAAAAGGCTTTGACCCTGAAGAGAGGGAGGGCTATGAAAGCTTGACTGTAAATTTTGCTTAAGCAAACACTGTAGTTTATCTTGTAGGAATGTTCCCTGTGCATAGTTTATGAAGTATTGAGAATAGGGAAGTCCTATAGTTTTGCATTCAGTGGGAAAACTGTTACAAGAGTCTCTATCGTTTTCTGCCAACTGGAATAGGCTCATGATGCTGCCTTTCCTTAATTCTCCCAATTTATTTTTTAACACCTCTATTGCCCTTCTGCCATAACTCTGTTTAATTTAAATAAATATTTGCAGAAATGCAACTTTCTGGCAAGCTAGTGCAAAACCCAGGACTGTGGGTCAGAGACAGGAGAGAAGCGGAGTGGAGTTTCATCGTTCTGTTGCTTCTGCCATGCAGGATATCTGCAAATAACCCATCAACTGACTGCCTATTTTATGCTCTGATGTTGAGGAAAGATTTCAATGATGTCCATCAGGGACCCGTTTACCAATTCTGTATCTCCTTTCTTTACTGTGCCATGTGATTTGGTGTTTCTAGGTCTTTGCAACTCTCATGAGTTAATGCTTCCCCTGCAGTTAGGTTTTTGTGAGCTCATTCAAGTTATGCTCTTATAGAGTTGCATAGTCTCTTTCAAGAGATCTATTCAGTTTTCTTCTGCTGCATTTAACATATTTCTGTGTAATAGAACCAATTCATTAGTATCCCTATATAGTATTGGTTACTTCATAAGATGCTGGGCTCTTTTTGACAGTTTTCAGGCTCTTTGCAGACACTTACCATTCTGCAAGGCTTATGGCCCCCCCAGGAAACATGAGACTTTTGGGCCTGGCAGCAGTGCAGTGCTGGTAGTCTTTTTCGCCTGGGGGAAAGTCCCACCTGCCAGCAATCTTGCTATTAAAATGCACAGGACACAGGCATTAGCCAGTTCAGCAGGTGCTAAAGCTGAGGCTGGGAGACAGACAGGAGAGAAGGTAGTGGAAAACATTTGTCTCGTGGAGAGTTGGGTGTGACTGTGGTGGATGTGGAAGAAGATGAAGGAGAAGTGGTAGTAGTTTGGCTGTCTGACTGTATGGTGAAGAGAGGAGGGAGAGAATGTGGTGCTTTGCTTACCTACAGAGAGGTCAGAGTGAGACAAGGGCACAGAAAGGCTGAACAAATGTCTTTGATTTTTATCAACCTTCTGGAAGTTGCCTGATACCCAATTTAGCACTGACAGTGACACTAGTTCTGTCAGTGAGGGGGAAAAAGGCCATTTCTCAGGACAGTGGAAAGGGAAGTCACTTTGTTGTTAATGCTGGTTGCTGTGACACATCCCTCCAGAGTATTTTAGGAAAAATACTTTAAAATATTGAAATGAATAAAGAATTGAGGGGTGAGGAGCAAAACTTAACATCTTCAGGTAGAAGCTTGCTGCTTGCCTTTAAATAATGTGGATTTTTGTGTACTTTTGAGCTGGTTTTGCATATGTTTGCTAGAAATTAAAATTCAATAGTGAAAACCAATTGAGCCCTTGCTCCTGTAATAAGGTGTGTGTTAATGTTAATCTGGGGGCCTGTGTGATCTTTTGTAGAATTGTATGTGTAGCAGTATCTGTCATAGTGTAAAATATGTTTATAGTGAAATAGCCTTGGAATGTGATGTTAAAATGAGCCAGTGTAGCTGGAAGACTGGCCATCATCTTTACATCCACATCTTACTCACATAATTGAAGCATCTTACTAAAAAGTGTAATCTCACTCATTATTTTGTGCTTTTCTCTATGGGGCCTGCATTCCTTGCCCTTTAGGAAGGCTGGGAGCACAAGGCCTGCATAATTGGGCCTTTTTTTGTATGTAGGGATGAGGTTTCAAAAACATCCAATGTATTTACTTTGCCTTTTCAAAAGCGACAGAAAATTTTGGGACTTCACTGTTGTGTTTTAGCAGGTCTGTAGTTTATGGCAGTGTTAAAATCTAAAACCCATGGTTATTCTGTCAGATTTTAAGGCCCTGGAGGAAGCTGAGGAGCTACTCTGACTGAATCTGCAGCTGAACATGTGGGGCAGTAACTTCAGTAAAGATATATAAAAAAGTTATCACCTTTTTGGAAGGAGGAAGGGAACCTGTCACTTTACAACAAGATTTGTGCCCAGACATTCCTTTTGTGGCCCCTCTTTAAAACCTGGTGACTCCATTTCTGATCAGATGTGCTGGTAGTGCCTAGGAGGTCTGTAGGCATGGAATGCTTGCAGCCAGCCATTTGCCTAATCAAAGGAAAATGTTCTTTCTAGGATTTGTAGACTTCAGAGAAACAGTAAAATCAAGAATAGTTACGTGTGAGTAACTTCCTACTTGCAGGTTGTGATGCGTTTGGTTTCCCTTGCTACAACTGAAAATAAGTCATCTTCATCGGCATCTGACAAGCGGCATATGCAGTGAGAAAAGGAAGGAGATGAGACATTCTGAGAGGGGCTGGTGGTCAGACTAGTACAGCAGCTTTGTGTAATGCATTTCAGGCCACCTGATCATGGAGAGCTCTGGTTTGGTCATCTGTGCCACGCATTGCTAAGAGGAGGTTTGGCTCCTGTAGTCAGTATGAGTGCAGACAGTTCAGTGAAGGGCCTTCTGGGTGGAGAAGGTTAAAGGAATAAAAGGTAAATGAAGAGCTGAGAATACATGTAACAGAGCAAGGGCAAGAGATAAGGAGCAGGAAATGGCATGCAAAGTGAAGAATTTTCGAGATTATTGCTTGAGTCACAGAATGTATTGTCCGTCCTTTCTCCTTCTATCGCCCTAGCAGATAGCAGTAGATGGCAAGTATCTCCCGTGGCAAATATCTAGTGGGGGTGTAAAATAAGCAAAATGAATTTCAGGTCTTTGGTTTCAAGTTTGTAGTTGAATCGGGTGTTCAGATGCATGACTGACTTTGTGTCACACTGAATTAATTTTATCAAGTATTTGCATTCTTCTCCCCCCATCTCCTCCTTCCACTCCCAGCACAGTCTAATTTAGGAAATTGTGAAATCTTGTGTGAAACCCTCTTGTGTAATACTGTTCAGCAAGACTATAGCAACAGCATTTCAAGTAAGATCCCTATTATATATATAAAAATATAAATATATATTTGTATCTAATTTTAATGACACTTAGCCAGTGGAAAGAAATAGTAGACTCATCTTAGTAACTGGAAGGTGAATTAGATCATGCAGGGTTATCCATTATTGCCAGTTTTCTGCTGGTAGAAAGCAGCTTTGAACCAGAACTTGTTCTTCCAAGAGCTGCTGACATTAGGAAGTGGATGGTACCTACACAAGGCATTTTCCAGTGCATGCACTGGGCCACAGCTAGAAACTGGAGAATGAAAACATAACCCACAGGTGCCGAAAACCACTTTAAGGAGTGTTATCTTCTATAGTACGTGCTGTTGCAAATGTGAGACCTGGAGCTGAGGATTTGTTTAAGGAGCAACTGAAAATTTTGGCCATAGTCCTGGCATTTTGATAGAACAAGAATGCTCAGCTGGCAGTGGTGTTACAGGCAGGGCAGCAAGCCCATTCATGGTCAAGGTGGTGTGCTGTTGCCCAGGACGGTGACAAGAGACACATGAGGGATATTGCTGGAAAGCACAGTCTGCTTGAAAAGAAGCAGCAGCACCTGGAGGAGGGACAGTGCCTACAGAAATATGTGAATAAAGTAGCCAGTCATGATTGCAGTCAGGCCTGGCTGAAGATTGGACTTAACAAGGCCTTAAAGTATGGAAAAAAATCGCACCTTCCAGAGGGCCATCAAAGGGCTTTGTAATGTGTTTTCCCTGTGTTTACTACACTATGCAGTTTAGTCTAGTGCTGGCATTGGAGAATTATAGCAGGCATTCTGGACTGTCTGAATACTTGGGAAGTAAGTGGTATACATGGCATGGGGAGGGGGTGCTTTACAGTCTCTGCCAGGTTTGTTTTTCACAGATCAGAAGCGATGGTGTTGCAGCTCATCCTCATGCGAGCATCGGTTCTCCAAGAGTACTAGTCCATACATCCCCACTGCTTCTGACTCATTGCAGTGGAATTGAACACCAAACCCATTGTCTACTTGTTTATCCACTCCTTGTTCCCAAAGCTGAGACGCTGAATAGAGGCAATTCTTTTAGGTCTGGCTTCATGCCTCATAGCAAGCATATAATTCCTGCCATTTGCTTCAATTTTACTCTTGGCTGAAATTTGAACATACAGCCCAGGATTTTTTCATGTTTCTTTGTCTCCCATAGGCCAGTCTCATTATGTAGGATCATATTAATTGAATTGCCATCAGGTAATTTTTTGTTGTGCTAAATTTTGGAAGTATGCTCATCAGTTGCACTCATAATGCTTACATCTCACCTATATATGAGCTATACACAATGGAAATCATTACCTGTTAATAAAGCCTCAGTTGTCAGCCTTTGGGCTGCTGCTGTTGTATGAGGCTTTGCATGAATAGAGGGACACATGGAATGTTGTACTTCACGAATTTTATTTCCCACTATAGAAACTTGGTTCTTCTGTTACAACCACTACAATACAATGGTGGTTTTAGTGAATATGACCTCTGAAAACTTCTGGGGGTCATGTTCATGTCCAGAAAGTGCTTGGGATTTAAATTGTAGATAGAATTTGGGAGGTATTTCTACTCGCCATTGTGCAGTATAGAGCCAGAAATGAAAGAAGAGCTGCTCAACCCATGACATGTTTTCACTTCCTTTTTATTGCCAAAACCTAGATCTGATAATGAATCTCATTCTTACCATCTCATTCTATGTCTTGAAGGAAAGAAAATCTTAACTTCTGAAGTGCTTGTGTAACGCTCAGACTCTTTTGTTACTTTTGCTGTTTATTTACAGTTGAGAATTTCAAACAGAAATTTTCTGAGGTACTGTTACACTTTTGCCCTAAGTCCAGTGTTTCTACAAATCATCACATGTGTCTCATGGATCATGCATCTATACACAGCAGATTAGGTCCTTTCAGGATGCCTCACACCTATGTGTTTTCTTCCCAAGGAAGGTGATTCTTTCAAGATTATTCACTAAATTCAAAGTGAAAAGACAAGCTGAGCCAAACCTTTGAAAAAGGGAAAAGAAAGGTTCTGTTCATTTCAGGCTCTCTCCACTCCCCTCAAGCCAACACCATGTATCTTCCAGTATAACATCCTAATGATAAAGGATGCTAACCAGTAGAAGATTTGGTGGTTTTCTCATCATCAGAGTTTTCCAAATTGTTCCCAGTTGCTCCCATTTCAGGCCACGCACTTGTGTCTATCAGGCTTATGAAACCAAATATTAGAATAAGCACTTATTTCTACTTGGCTCTGATGAGATCTCAGAATCATGGAATTGTTGGAGTTGGAAGGGACCTTCTAGAGATCATTTAGTCTAATTCACCTGTCAAAGCAGGATTGCCTATAACACATTACTCAGGACTGCAATCATACTCATATTTTGAGACTCGTTGGGTTAGATTAACTTTCTAATCCAACTGACTAAATATCAGAGTGTAAAATGGGCAGTGATCACTTGGTGACTGTATGTACAGTCTGCACAAGAAGCTCTTCAGTTAGCGTGGAGGTAGCAACTGTAATGGAGAGTAGGCTAAACTAACCTGCCTCTTGAAGGAGTAAACTCCTGTGAGCTTTGGTGCAGCTTCATTCCTGAAAGGGACTAAGCACCAGCAGCACAGGGATTCAGCCTCTTGCGTATATATTGCCTACTACTTGGTGGAAATAGGGGCAGGAGGAAGAAGACCACCTCTTTGCGTAGATTTCCTCCTCTCCTTCCTTGCCCAAAATGTCCAAAATGTTACTCTTTTGTTTGGGGACAAGTAAGTTATGCTGTCCCTAGTGTCACCATCAGCCAAAATCATGGCTAAATTTGCAGAGCCGAATTTGTAAATGGACCTAGTAGAAAGCTTTTGAGAGAGAGCATATTGTGTTTTGCCAGTAGCCAGGCTTTGGGGTGGAAGGGTAATGGGGAGGAAGTGGTTATTAGATTTTTGAACTGCAGACTTTATATAGCTATAAGAAGGTTACTCAAATACCAGCTAGACCCTCAGGTGACTTTTAATCTTTTTATTTCAGTAGTCAGAGACTAGTACTGGGGGACGAAGACACCAGCTGCAGTAACACTTGTTTTTCTGTTTTTGTGGTTACTTTTCAGAGTTAGGCAATGTTTATTTCCCAGCATAACTGCTCAACAGCCTTCCTTTCAGAAGTGCCAACACATGCAAATATGTGTTTGAGGAATTGCTGCTACAGTACCTAATGTTAGGCTTTTTCTTTCTTTCTTTTTTTTTTTTTTTAAAGTTCAGTCACTTTTATGTTGTAGGTTAAAAAGACTGAAGAATTTCGATGCAAGATGCGTGCAAACTCGGCTGTGTAGTTAGGCTTGTGTACTTGCGTAGTTAGGCTTGCGTTGTACTACTGCAGACCTTAAGCAGTCTGCTGCAATGTCCTGTTAAGATTAAAGATTTGTAAATGAGTAACTTTCATAGTTTCAACATAGGGAGGCTTTCTCCAGCCTTGCTTTTCCTTAAAAGCACAAAGCAGAGGAGGTTCATATCCCTGCAGAACAAAAGCATTTATTGTTCTGATACTTTTGATTTAAAAGCTCTCAGACTTGCTTGCATAAAGGCAGATTTAAAGCCAATCTGTGTCTTTAAGGGCCACCGCACTCTACACTCCACATGAACAGTGAAATGTTTGTGACTGGCACTGTCTCCTACTACACTGGCTTTTCATTCACTTGATGATCATATCCAAGTTTGATCTCCCTGGATGAAGTGCTGCCTCAGTAAAAGGGGACTAGCAAAACCCACACTGACTCAAATGATGCAAAGGATTTCAAGTTCTGTTTTTTTCAAAGCCCTTAGTGGGCTTGTTGCAGCCTGTCTCAGAGACCTCTTCCTGTATCATTGCCTCCTGGATTCCTCATCTATTTTTAAGTCTCTATTTTAACTCTATTACTGTACTGTTTAACCCCTGTGGGATATGGATATGCTGGGAAAGAAGCGGTGTATTAAAAAAATAAATACATTGGTTAATCTACATACTCCACCAAGTAATATAAGAAGTATTTAGCAAGGGTGTCATATTGTGTCTGTCTGTCTCTACCTGTGCTAACACCTAGGCAAAACACATAACTTGAGTTAATGCCTATGATTCAGGGTTTGCCCACAAGTCTGAAGTGTTTTCCTCACAGGACATGTACTGGTTTGGGCTTGTTATGGGGATTCTTTTCCCTCACTAGTATCATGTGTGCAATGTTCCTGTGCACCACAAAAGTAAAAAATTTTCAGGCCTTGGACATCTTTCAATGTGTTTTGTGCTACAGATCCTTCAGGGATTCCTATGAACTAAACTGCTTCAACTTGTCATGTTACCTTGTATTTCACCTCGATTCCTTTGACTCAAATCCCAAACAATGTATAAATACCTGGAGAGTTATTTAATAAAACTTAAGTCAGACTTTTGAGATAGGAGACTGGAAACAAAAAGTTGCAAGTCAAGTGATCCAGTTCTATTTTAAATTTAGCAACTAGATAACTCTCTAGTGGAGTAACCTCTGCTCTGCAGAATCCTAATGATAACTCATCTGTGAGAGCTGGGAATTAGCATTTTTGGCAAAAATGTCTTCCGAGTGTTTCCAGTAGCTCCAAGTGATGTTTTACTTTTCTCTGTGATTAAGTTTTGGGGCACATGTAGTTTAGGAAGAAGTGGCCAGTCCTCCTGTGTGAAGTGAAAGCTGTGATGGTATTGTCAGAACAGTAATGAAATTGCAATTTTGATTTTGAATGTTCAATTTCCATTTTAAATAACCTTAACATTGGAAGACTAACAAACTGCTTTGGTCCAAAACAGAAAAAGGATTCAGCAGCATGTCCTTGGTGCCTCATGGATAATGTTTTCAGAATGGTTAAAACTATTTCCTCCTTAAGAAACATTTTTAAAAGCATGTAAGCTTAAAATGCTATTTCCATTAATCTGTTTGCTTGTAGACATGTCATGTCCATTGTTACTTGAATCAGGAAATGAGCCATTGGAACAAAATCCTACTGAAGATTATACCTGCCACATGCTTTTCTGAGTAAGGTGATAGTAAAGCCAATAGATGCCAGATCTCCTGTGTGGCCTTCATTAATCTCAACTGTTTCTAAACTCTTCATTCATTGTGGACTTCTTTTTTTGGATGCCCAGTTGGAGGCTGCTAAATCAAAAACTTCCGCGGCTTCCAGATGGACCTGAGGTGGTCTGTATATCCAAAGTTTAGCATTCACAAAACTGAAAAATCTAAAACTAAAGAGCATTGTGGCAAATGTTGGTTTTGCGATCCCTGCCTTCACAGCCACAGCTACAACAGGATGGTGACATCACCATTTCTAACCATGTTATTTTGTTAGGTAGAGAGACATTTGAAATGGGTGTTATCACAGTACAAACAACTATTTATAGGTATCAAAAAGCTGGAGAACAAAGAATGTTATGCACATTCTTTAATACTGTAAGGAATTACGTTCTTTTGCTGGGTTTCAGTTCAGTGTCAGCCATTTCTTAGGAATTTGACAGGCTCCAATCAGCTCACTTAGCTCATTCTATTTATTTATATGTGTATGTATATATATATATAATGGCACGGAGACAAATGTCTTGTCTTTTTTCTCACTAAATTAACTGCCTTGGCTTTTTTAGTTGTTTTTTTTTTTTTTTTCTATTAACCTCTCATTCAAAGTCTTCCAGTGTTCCTATTGCCTTTGTCTCTTTGTTCAAAAACATTCTTACAGAAATGCCAAATGCTTCTTGCCAACCATAACACCCGCTCTCCTATCCTGTCATTTGGTGGAGTTCATCTTGAAGCATACTGGCTTTCTCTTAGCTACATTTTTGCCTGTGTTACCTCCCTCTTACAGGCATGGAACTTGCTGTGTTCAGCCTCCTTCATCTTTGAGAATATACTTTTCCTCAATAGCATAAGCAGCACAACTTGTACACTCCTTTTTATACCCTCACTTAAATCTATGGAAGTGGTGTATTGAGGAAGAATCAAAGCCACCTTATCATGCTGGATAAGAGCTCTTTTTTTTGGGGGGTGGGGATGGGGAGGGTGGGAGCTGCTTTTATTTAACCCCTTGTTTGCCATTGATTGCTGAATATGTTACTATATGTTTTACTGAAATTGTCAGAACAGCCATACAAAGAAAAATTTTTATTTTCAGTAAGTGCAACTGAACTAAGATTCCTTCTTTATCACCTCCGCTGTGGTTTTGTATCTCACTTGTCAACTTTTAAGAGTTAATTTTGGCATGTTTTAGAAAATGTCACACAGTTAAATAGATTGCAGATTGTTACCTTGGACACCTATTGATGGTGTTGGTCTTAGAAAGGACCCATCATGGGTAAGGAAAGTATGGTATGTTGACTTTCTCCATATGCAAATCCATGAATTTAGAAGTGAAAGTAATTCTTATAATAAGAGTAATGCATGTCTTTTGCATGAATCAAGGCTCACAATCAAAATGGTGTGAGACTTGGATAAATCCAGAGAGTACAATGCTACCTTCCTCAAAGACATGAAATTCATTGGATATATGTATCGTATAAAATCAAAATGTCACCCGTTAAAGCAGCTGCAGTTGAGTTAGAGGAAAGGCTATGGAAGATTCTAAGAGCGCAATGCTTTCTGTCTTGCAAAAATATAGTGAGTGAGGTTCAGTGCTGTTAAGCTCTGTCTCTGCAACATTCACATTGATGTCAAGGTGAAAAGAAGGAAGAGTGCTGATTTTTGTTAAGCATATGCTCTGGCTTTTGTCTTTTCAATCCCATATTTTTTCACTATTTAGTTGTGGTCAGTGAGTAGATGCTGCTTGGAATAACCTGGCACTACAACAGTTGGATTGCAGGGTTGTCTGTGTAGTGAGGTGAATAAATGCATGTAGTTCATGTGGTCTGTATATACAGTTTCCCAGAGGAGTCCCCTAACAGTCTAGTCACGAATGCCATCTGTATTGACCAGGGAGGAGGGTGCTTAAGGGTTAGTTAACCAGAGAGTGGTATGGGCCCAGGTGCTCCCCTTGCTCTCTATAGGCTGATTGTTGTTGTTGACAGGAGGAGCAGCTGTTTCCAAAAGTACATGGCTTTGCCAGAATTGTCTGGATCCTAAAGCAAAAAGCATGTTTGTTATCTCCCAATGTATCCCAGACCACAGCTGAGGTCTTCTCTGGACCATGCCCAGAGATGTAGACGGTACCTCTGCCTTCCTTAGGCTTGGCTAGAATGGTGAACATGGTGACACCAGGCACAGCCACCTATTTCTGAAGGGGACAATGATGAGTGAAGTTTCCATAACCCTCCGTGTAAAGAACGAGTCCTCCCCGCTGTTCAGCATAAAGACTGACCCAGCTTCCTTGTACGGAGCCTGGTCGTGGCCCGGGTAGCACTGTAATCCCAACAGCTCATGTCAGACCCAGATATCGGGGCAGTCTAACGGGACGTAGTGGCAACTGGTGATCAGCACCCATGTTAAAGGACAAGCCCTGGTAGTGCCAGTCTCCTTTAGTGCCCCTCCATCTTGTGATCTACAGAATTTAGCCCTTTTCTCTTTTGTTTTCCTTCCCTTTTAGGCACTCTTCCCCTCTTCTTCTGTTACTCATTCATACACGCACGCTAAGTAAGTTTACCATTCAAAATACCATGTTATCCCAAAGTATGGAGGTTAGTTTATCTCTGAATTCGTTTGGGCAAAGTAACTTATTTTGGTTTTTGACTTGCTTTAGACTTCCTGTCTCAGTCAGTCTATTCACTGTTGTGTTCGCTGTGAATATGTAATTCATCTGCATGTGATTTTCCCCACTGTGAACTTTGGTGCATTATTTTCAGCATGTATGCTGGAGATTAAACTTTGGTGATGCATTTGAAAAGTATGTACATAGTTTCAAAAGTGAAAGAATCCTCTTAATTGAATTAGATGTTCCTCTTGAAACATTGTTATGAAAACAGGGGTGATCCGCAGCTAGAAAGAGTAACAGCATAACCTTTATGGCATATGTTTACTTGCTTTGCACAACACTGAGTTTTGATGAAGCATTATTCATAACTTGGCAAAAACCTCTTAAAGAACCTTGGCCAGAACAAGCTACTTTTTTACAAGAAATCAACAGTTTTGGATACTTTCAAATTAAATGTGTATGACTCCAAACAGACCCCATTAGCTCTCTTTTTGTTTATAGAAGCCTTCATAGACTAGCTGGTGTACTTCCACAGTCCTAGTCCCTTGGGGTTTCACTCCATGTGAGTGGAAAGGTATATGTTCATTCGAAAACTGGAAGTAGATTGTTCCAGCTCAGATGTATATGGCTATATGGCATAGAAAACTGGAAAATCAAGGGCGTTGGTTCCATAAATGTTCCATAACCTGTCAAAATATGATGATTGTTAAATAGGCTTACCAAAATCTCTGCTCTCTCTGCTATCAGGGGGATTCTAGCAAGTGTGGAGGGTTAGGGGGTGGAACATCATGCTTTCTCCTGTAACTTCAAAGCGTGCTTTAACTCTTACTGAGTAGAGTTTGACCTATATAAAGGAGGATTTGGCATGTAAAGCCCACTAGGACAGGAAAGACAGTATCCGTGGGCATAGTGGAAACAGGTTACATATATTTATTTAGGTGCTGTGAAGGGCAATATCCAGCGAGGAATCTGCCAGAACAATGACTATTAGTCCAACTATGGTTAAACAAACAAACAAACAAAAAACTAACGAAAAAACCCAAACAAAACAAAACCACCACAAACAAACAAACAAAACCCAACCCAAAATCCATGGTACTGGTATATCTCATGTGATTGTGTCACCCTGCAGTATAGCTAGTCAGCTAAACACTTAAAAGCCTGTGGAGATGGCAGTAATTATAGTAGCAGTTTTAGACTTGCGTATGGGTGTGTATACTTGCTGTAAGTGTGTGATGAGCTCACACAGCAGCACATAGAAACCCAAAGGCTAGCATCACTTAAACATGTACAGAAATGCTTTGTTTCTTCCTGCATAATTTCAATGTATGAAATAATCCCAAATGAGGACATATACCTCTGGGTGGCCAAAGAGGTGCAGATACAGAAAAAGAGCTGTTGATACAGATTTAGATTTCAGTCTCTGAGGAATGAGGTGATATGAGCAGCAAGAAAATGGAACCAAAGGTGGCATAATGAATACAGACAAATTAGTATATTTGATGTGAGGTGGCAGGAGGTCTTATTTCTTATTTCTGTTGTGATTAAGTTAATTTCCCCCAAAATTAACTATATTCATGCTAGGTAAAAGGTAGTGAAGCAAGAAGGTAAGAGCAAGATTTCCAGCTAGTGGGCACCCTGAGTTGGTTCTGTTCTGGTTCTGGCTGCTGCCTACCATGGGGGGGGTAAGCAGGGAGAAGTCAGCAGCTCGTGTCCAGGCCACCAAGGGAGGACTTTGGGAAACACAAATGTTGCTGACTATGTTATAAATTCAGTCATCTAGTTCAAGGGTGACATCAAAGTTCAAGGGTGACAATTCAGTTCGGCTGAAGGCAAAGCCAGTAATTTCTGCTTACGCCCTAAAGACAGAGTACAGCAGGATGGAACACCAGCGGGTGTTCGTGGCTTGTTGAGAGCAAGGGCAGGTGAACTGGGTCGGTTCCTGGTAAGCTGTAGGTGCCTGGCTAAGTGTGACTCTGTAGTCCTTTCCTCGGAATATGGAATCCTCCTTCTGGTGGAAAGGTACAGAAAAGATCAAACCACAGACATTTTTGCTTCTTCGTCTTCAGATACATTTCTTTCTATATGTCTCGCTGCTAGAAATGAGGGAGTTCGCGAAGCGCGGCTGCTGCGGGTCGCCGTTTCCGCCTGTCCGTGAGTCCGAGGTTCGGTCTCGGTAGATTGCCTGGAACGCCGGTCGTGTTAAAGTAGCGACGACGCGTTGGAGGAGCCGTCAGGGAGCTCCGCAGAGACAGCGAGGGCGGACCGGCCCTGAGGAGAGCGCTGTGGGCTTCGCCGCCGCGGCCAGAGGGGCCGGCACTCGGTGTGCGCCCGCTGTGCGCTCGGATGAGGCCCGAGGCGGGCGCAGGGACCGGCAGAAGGGGGGAGAGTGGGCGCCGTTGCCCCTTTAAGCGGGCGCCGCTGCTGTCCTCGTTTGCCCTGCGCGCGCCTCGCCCGCCGCCGCGCTATTAATAGCGGAAAGGAGGCGGGGCGCTCTCTGACACGCGACAGACCGCGCGGCTCTGGCGGGCTCTGGGACACGCGTGGCCGTGGGCGGTATCGGCGCTGCGCCCTGCGGCGCCTCTCGGCTCAGGAGCAGGGGGAGAGGGAAGAGCCCGAGTGCCGGGCCTGAGGCTGGGGCCAGGCCCGAGGGCGCGGGGGTGAGACCTTCCCCGGACGGGAGGGAGCAGAGGCCCCTCCTTGCCCGCCGCGGAGCCACGAACGCTTCTGCCGCTCCCGGGGGGAGGAAACAGTACTGTTCTACCTTGCGGGCAAGTTAGGCGTCTGTCCTGGCACTTCTCTCCTGAGGGCAGAACATCGTCTTCCTCCCACCATGTTTTTCCTCCTACAGGTTTAGGGTTAGGCACTGAAATCTCCACCTGCTCTGAATGCAGAGGCAAGACTTTCCCCTTCGTTCTGGTAAATGGGAAACATGCAAGAAAAACACCGATGTGTGTTCTCTCAGGAATCCACCCACGCTCTGATCGGGGGAGAAAGGAATGGAACACTTTCTTTCCACTGAGGGGTATCATTTACTACACACAAACCACACTTTGTAAAAGCAGTGAAGAGCCTTTGTCTCACTATAAAGGCTGTGTAACAGTGTAATGTATTTGTATATCCCCTGTAATTAAGGAGAAAAATAGGCTATGCTGCATGAGAAATAGGAATTGCTATACTGGATTAGAGCCATCTGCTTCAGTATCCTGTGTGAACCTGGCCAGAAAAAGACACTGCGGGGGAAGGGAATGTGTATCTCCCTTTTCTTTACTTCCTTCAAAAATACTGCATATTACAGATGTTACTGCAGTACTTTGCCTACACCTCGGAACTTTAATTTCTATATGGTTTTATTTCAATACAATGAGAAATGCACCCTACAGTCACAAAAAAATGACATTCTTTATTTCAGTCCAAGTCTGTTGGATTGTAGCAACAATTCCTCCTCTCCCAAGATATTTACATATTGTAGTCTTTTTAAAAAAAGGATGACTCAAGGAAGCAATGCCCCATCTCTGTCGTTAGTGGAGGAGATAGAGCAGGTGTCCGCATCTTACGCTTTCAATTTTGTGTTTCTCTTACAGTCTTCATCTGAAAAGCAGCAGTTTGTTTCCACAGTGTAGAACAGCTTTGCTCCTCCTGTACCCTGGAACACATTGCATGCACTCTGCCACCCTGCTGCTTTTGGCACTAGTGATATCTCTCTGATCAGCAACTCCCCAAGTGTGATTTAAATTCAAAATAAGGCCAGTTGCTTTAATGCATCTGCTAACAAAGCTGTGTTACAGCAAATGAGCATGAGTCACCGAGTTTGAGTGAGTTGGGACTGTGTTTGAGACATTCATTTTATGGCTTTCTTGGGTATTAGGGGATTTGCTTGCTTTTCAGGACAAATGCTGTGTTCGTCCCCATGTCCATTGCTACCAGCTCCTTTAATACGTAACAGATCAGCCCGTGGCAGAGTTTACCTTGGGGATGTCTGGGGTGAAGAGAGCAAAAGTAATCTCTTAAGTGCAGGAATGCCCTCCGCACTTTAAATCACAGCATTGGAACAGGAGTCTCAGGCATGCATTAGTAATGCTTTTGCCCTTTGCTCTTTGGAGGGGTGATTTGCTCTACAGATACTTTACAAACCTCTTGAGACTTTGGCACCATGTTATTCTTCAAAAGTGTCCGCTAGTAAATTCCCACTGCATTACAACATGAGCTTCTGTCACAACAGAATATGTTAAATAATCATAGACAAGTGGTATCTTGTGACAGGATTTGTTCTGATAAATACAGGTCTCTAGAACCATACACACATACAAAGTTGCATAGTTCTGAGACTAGATAAAAAATCAACATTGTTTGAAAACAATGGGTGGTTTGAGTGCCCCATGAACAGACAAAATGAGGAAGTCATTCAAGGGTAGATTTGTTTGTATGTATGTGTTCTGGAGTGTCATCTTCCCTTTGAATAGTTGACAGATTGAACACAGCTGAGCCAAATAAATTGAGGGCTACATATCCACAGACGTTTATTCTCTTATGCAGTATCAGCCAATGTAGTAAGACTGGTTATCTCAGGATGTTGCCAGAGGGGATTTATCTGCCGAAGTTTAGTTTGAAGGATGAGAAATTTTGATCTGGAGTTTATGGTTTTTCTTTTGTAAAGCTGAAATACAAAATTATATTTCTGAGCATAAAATGAGCTTAACTTCTTAGTTCAGCTTCATCTGACAATAAGAATATCTGTGCTGGAGGCCTGAATGATCTGTTAGACTTCATCTCTGCATACCCATACTCAGCAGAATAACAGTAACTTTGTGTTCCACATAACCTCCTAAAAAATCATACTAATGGAGGCTGCTAAAGATGACAAATCATCTGTTTTCCCTTGACTTTTGCTTACTGTTTGCAGCATACTCTTGGGTTTACCCTGGCTGGCAGTTGGTGCCACTCTGTAATGGAGATTGGTAATACTTTTTGCTTGTGGAGTGTTTGACCTTTGTTAGAAGTGACTGCTGACTCTTCATGGAGTCTCTTGTGGAGACTGGCCTGTTAGTGTGGGCAGCTCTGCCTGGATCATTGCTCAGATACAAACTTGATGTCATCCTGCCATCACGCCAAAACACTGAATTAGTTCACTGCTCAGTGAACTAATAGAGGAAACAGAGCAAACCAAATTGCAAGTCTTCAAAGGACAGCAATTTTTTGGTACTTTCAGAACTCACTTTCATCAGCTTACAACTCTCACTTTTTGCTCTTGGACTTATTTTCTATTCTTTGCTTTTAGACTGTTTGACTATTATTTTGCATACTATGAAAGACACTTTAGATATCTCTTATTTACGTTCTGTACTTCATACAATGGACAACCTAAAACATCATCACTCAAGTATTTCTGTGTCATAATGGTCCTTACTTAATCAAGTGGTCCTACTAAATTTGATTGGAATACATGTATAAGTTCATTTATGTTGATCAATCTTTAAATGCATATTTCACTGCAAATATTTACTCTTCATAATGTGTTGCATTTGAAGTCTACAATCTAGAAGCTTTGGGGACTCCAAAAGTTATTGAGAGCCATGGCTGAAAATATCTAATGAAAAACATAAAGAGAAGATTATAGTTGGGAGAAAACAATAAAAGATTGTTTCACAGAATTTCACAGCTGATGGTAAAATGGGCCATATGTCCTTTCAATTTTAATCCCCCTGGAATCCCCCCTGGAAACAGCTAAAGATCTGTCTTAGACTCCTTTTCAAACAGGTTTAATACCACAGAAGGGATACATTTTAACAGTATCTGTCAGAAGTTAACTTGTTTTACATAGACAAGAAAGATATGGTAAAGAATAATTTTTTTCTCACAAGACTGGGTCGTTTTATTGGTTTTGAAAGCTAGTTACACATGTTTGGAAGGCTTGGCTTTGCACTGTGGCTTGTGGGGTTTGGGATTTCTTTGGTATATCTGAGACAGTAATTAGATTTAGATTTTTGTGAACAAGTTGTTTTACGTCCATATAATCTTACTTTGACTAGAACTGTGCTGTTACATTTGTAGCTTCTCTGTGCTGCTGTAATTAAAGTGGATGTTGCATTCATTTAAATATTACTGAGAAAGTAATAGAATGTGTGAGGTTATCAATTATGTTGGCTTTAAAAAAAACCAAAACAGATGTGCCTGGCATTCATCAATGTATTCAACAAAGACATGATGATAATACGTGTAGCTGTGAGTGTATTTAAAGCTCCTTTTTGTGTTTGGCAAAATTTCCCTTCTTAATTTAGGTCTGATTGTAGTCTGTAACTCTTCCTTCAATTCTGTTATTATAATCAGGACTAATTTTGTTGATTTGTTTGTTTTTTAAACTTTGGTCTTATATTATTGCAAGAGTCTGACTAGAAGTAGCGGAGAAGGCTTCTACTGTTTTCAGTGGGTAATGAGCAAATAGTCATGTAATGAAGAAGTGAAGAATGAAGCTTGGAAGTTGTGACAAAAAGGATTTTCCCAGCATGAGCTTTAATAATATAAGGTTCCCATGAAGTCTTTAAATAAATGTTTTCTTAAATATCAGTTTTGTTCAAGAAAAATGTAAGCACTTTTGTTGAGACCTTTAAGAAAAATAACTGATGAAAGTGAATGTGTGTTCTACAAAATATCTGCCCACGTGCACTTCAAGTTACCTGTTGAATATGCTTAGTTTTCTGCTCTTGAAGATATAATAATGTTTAGTTCACTCTGGTTGCTTGCACATTCAAAATTTTACAGATAACTAATAATCTTTAAAAATATATTGCAGGAAATTGTGGTATATACTATTGCCTCATTTAACAAGGAAATTATGGTGGAGAAGTAAAATGATTTTACTCAGGTCTAAAATATTTTAGTAGCAGTACTGGCTTTGTAAGTGGGCATGTCTTGGACAACTGACTAGATGTTCTTTTTGATACCTAAAGCTTATCCTTTTTCTGCCTTTTTTTAAGGTCTGGATGGAAACACAGCTGAACAGAACTTGGGTGAATTTTCTGAATGCAAAAGGCTTGTCACTCCACTGTGATTTTCAGTGAAGCAGGTTGCTTTTCTCCCTGCCGTGTTGAAGAAGCACAGGCTGCCCCAGTAACTGAGGTCAGAACTGTTAAATATTAACTTTCCAAATAAATGGGTAGGCCCGGTTTTGTTTGTGAATGTAGGCTTGGGGACTGTTCTCTGGAAGTGACTCAGGTACTGTTCTGTTGGCACTAGGCAGTATTAGAGCTGGGGAGTTTAACGTTTCCTTGGCTGACTGGGGTTTGGCCTGAAGAAAAGAATTTACTCTTGATTTCTGTGTTCAGAGAGTAAGAGCAGACATGCTCAGAATTGTCAGAATTTTTTTCTTCCTGATCTTTCCCAATAGTACAGCAGTTTAACAAGTATAGATTGTTTTTTAGGCTGGATTCCTCAATCAGGCAGACCTAATGCAACCTCACTGTTTATTTGTCTATGGCAGATTCCTCTGGCTGACTTTGTCTAACAGCAAAGCAGCTTCTGAAACTAGGCTAAACAGGATAGTTTAGCCTGTTCTCTAGGATGGAAGAGACCAAATAATTGCATGAGAGGAAGTTTGAGCCCTTATACACTGAGTGAGGCCATAAGAAAAAATCCACAGAAAACTGACTTTGTTAGTGTCTGTGCTCATGTAATTCATGGATTGATTTAGATGTTGCTTAGTGGCAGTCATCTGGAGCTTTCTCGAATATGCTGAGTGCTGCAAGAACTGGAAAGCTCTTCTGCTGTGGAAAACAGAGATTTTCATGTGAAATTTGAAGTGTACTTGAACTACTCTTAGAAAAGTAATGTTTTGTATCTACAAGTTTAAATTTTAACTCAACTGTTGGCCTAATTGCCCTCAGTGAATCCAACAGAAACTACTGTTAGTGACTAACAGCTTGTTCCAATTAGTGATAAGACACAAGGGCAGGACTCTGTGTCGCCACTCTTGCTACCTGGCCAATATTTGTAATCCTTGGAAAGTTCTCTACGAGGAGAATCTCCTTTGGCACTGTGGGGCTTCCAGGAACATAACTTTTGACAGAGGCCGTGAGGAGTTGCTGTTTGTTATGTACAGCCTGGCTCTGTAATATATTTTATTCCTCTTGAATATGCAAGTCACATTGTAGCACCTGAGTTCTAACACTAATTTTTAAGATGGCCTGTGCAATCTTAAAGATTGTGATCAGGATGAGATTCCCTGCTCGGTACATCACAAAGGCTCAGTGTACCTTAGCTCCCAGTGGAGTTATTAAAACCCTCTTCTGGCCCCAACACAGGGTGAATTTCATGCATGAATGCATTTCTTCAAAGCTATTTAAGCTCCTAGAAATTCACTTAACATTTAGTGGGATTTTCAGAGTTGCAAATCTCACTCATCTCCAGCAAAGCAAATGGGGCTAAGACATACAGTGACATTTTTAAAAGTATTGTCTGCATCACCGGGCATCTGTTGAAAAAAAAAAACTTGAACAAATCCAGCTCCAAGTTTCCATTTATACTTGTCTTGGAAGTTTGCCTTTGACTTTAGTGGGAATGGACGGTAAAAGGAGTCAGTCATTGGCATCTGACTTTATAATTGTGCAATGTTATTTTATGATTTACTGTATTGCCTACAATAAGTTTATATCATTGTGTTTATTAACTGTGGAAGATTCCTATTGTGAAGGGATGTGTTTTTCCCTTCTACAGCCCTTCCATGTCCATGGTGTTCAAACTACATTTTCTGGAAAACTGCCATGGGAAGAAAAATCACATCTTCTCTCTCCTCCTCCTCTTCTGTCCCTGGAAGGAATATTGTATTGTTTGTGAAAGGTAAGTGCTCTGGGTAACAACTTCACTCAACAGTGGGAGAGATTATGAATATTAACAGTGATGTTTTAGAGCAAAGGCCAAATTCTACCCATTTGAAAGTGAAGTTAGAGCTATGTTGGGCCTCACACTGTCCCAGTGGTGACCACTGAAGATTTGCTAAGTTGTCTTTGGTAGCATGTTTGAAAAGGTTTTGGTGAAGGCAGCAGACTAAACCTTGGGGTGATCCCATACAGCAGTTTCCTCCTAGTCCCAGCACAGGCCTTCAGATGTATCTCACTCCTGGGTGAAACAGCTTCAATTTCAGCTGAGACACCAGGGCTGAGGGAGTGCAGCTTTGGGTGTCACTGTGTTTATGTACCAAGATTACTGAGAAACCAAGTAAGAATGCAGCTGTAAGCTGTTAAGCAGCATGCCATGGAAAAATAAAACACAAAGTGGATGTGCATGAGGGGAATGTACCCAGTGTTTTGCACATTCCAGCAGAGTCCTCAGTAAAGGCTGGAATTTTAATTCTCATCTGACAACATTCCACAAAGACAACTTACATTCCCCTCCTGCTTCACCCTCCCAAGAGATTAATTTAAAAAAATTTTTTTGACTTATTATTTATTCTGCCTTGGCTATCAAATAACTGTTGGAGTGCTAGCACTCAGATTAGCTGGGGTGCTTTTGTTTAGTTCCTTATTTGGATACTCTGGGATTTTTTAATATTATCTATTTTCATCTTATTGTTATTTGCAATGCAACATCGTATGTATTGTCATTCTAAATCAAGATTAGGAACATCACCAGCTGCTTTGGTATCTCTGCCGGGACTCTTCAAGTTTCTTTTTACTACATCCGTGGCGCCCTCACACACATGCCTGTTGGTATGGTACAAAGCTGTTAGAAAGGCAGGAAAGAGGAGAGGCAGTGACTCATGTAAACTTCTTAACAGCACAATTAAAGTACAAAACCCCACCTATCCCAGTAGGAACAAAGATCTTGATCTGCACAACATCTGCTGTACAGTATTTCTGTGTTTATTCCAGTTTTTTAGTTCGGAATACGAATATAGAAAGTAGGGCAGCACTTATGAAATGTGAATGAAAGAAATATTGTGTTTGAAGCTGACATCAGTGTGAGATCAGGAGAACCAGGCTTTGCATACAGTCATCTGTTCATTTCTGGATTACAAGCTGTGTACAAAAATGTGCAGGAGTCTGTTTCCTCTGTGTAGGTGGGCCTACCAGCATTCTTAATATCCCTTTTAAGTCACAACTGATGGCTAAAATCATCAGTTAGCTACTTGTGTAGCTGAAATCATAAAGCAGTGAGACTAACCACTTCAAATGAGGAAGTTTTTTTTTCCTCTTGTTCTAATTTTAGTAATTCCAGTAACAGTCACAGTAAAACTTTTTATTTCAATAGCTTCTGTTTAGCACTGTTGAACAAATGGGTCAGCTTGGGAATCCAGCTGCCAGTATTTATTTATTTATTTTCCCTCTCTCCCTCTCTCTTTCTCTTTTTTTTTTTTTATTAAGAATCAGCTTGCCTTTGATTGAAAGTCATGTTTTTTAGAATGTCCTTTTTGACCCATACAGTAGCATAGCTATAAGAAGCAGAACACAAGACCAACAACCCAGCAAAGGGGAATGTGGCTTAAATTACTTCCCCCCCTTTACAATTCTAGATAACTTCAGCAGCTAGGAAGATTTACAGTACATAGACAGTATCTCATGTCTGACATAGGTCAGCAGAATTGTGCCCTGTTGTCATGTCCCTAGCAGACTCTTACATCGGAACTGTCATTGGTGTCCTCAGAAGTTGCCAGCAAATTGTGCTCTACCTGACTTTGGGGCTTCTCAGGCCCCTTTTCATTGGGTAAATGTGCTAAGGTATAGGTGAAAATCTTTCCTCATAACTTTAATTAGTTCCTGATATGGATTGAGACCTATGGAGAAGTCAAAACAGATGCTTTGCAGAGATTTGAAAGCTAATTAATGTGTAGGAGGCAGAGCTATTTTTTCCTCTCTGTTTTATACTACTACTATTGAGTTCAGTCTGTGAACTACCACAGGGAATGAGGACAAGCATCACATCATACATCCCGTATGTCTTACCTGTATCACTGATGTGTGCTCAGGATAGGAGGAAAAGCTGCCCTGCAGCAGTGCCACACTGGGTGACTGGGAGGGATCTTCCAGTGAGCAAAAGGAGCAAACATTATGCTAACTATGTCCCTGTTTCTTGTGTCAGCCATTTTGGATGGTCTCACTGCAGTATGGACAACGCTGGTACTATTAAAATTCGGTGTTATGAAATGACTCTCAGAGTTTATGAAAAACACTGCAGTCGTTGCTCAAGCTCCACAAAACCCTTCAAGATATCTCAGAATCCTCACCCCAGCCCATTTCCAGCAAAGATGTCACATAGTAGAAAAAGCCTGTGAGATCAGTTTTCCTTTGATACATGGTCCCTCTGTACCATGCTGGCAGCATAAATGGATAGGCAAGTGGAAACTGTCCCTTAGGACATTCGTTTCCAGAATGAAAACACGTATTTTCTGTTGCTTGATTGTCTTTGGACCTTTTTAGAGAAGATAATGGCTCTGTGCCAGCATACCTACTAGACTGCACTGTAACATTGGCCACTGTAGAGGTATTACAAACACTGCGTACTCTTTCTGTGTTCTGCTTGGAACAGAACACAGAAACACAGAAACAGAACACCAGGAACCTGTGCAGACCACAGAAGGGTCTGTTTACAGCAGATAGAAGCCATACTGTCCCTACAGATGAGGAGGACAGTGACTTAAAAATTCTTCCCCCCTGTGTAAGCTTAAGACCCAAAGCAGTTAGCAGTAGAGCTGGGATGTGGGCCAGCTGCCCAAAAAGTAGACCTGGGTTTCAGAAATCAGATCATGTGGTTGTGCCAGGAAAGTTTGCTCACAGAGATGTCTTTGGCTTAGGAATCGCTAGATTCCTTCTCGGTCTGCACCTGCTTTCCTTCTGGTAAGGAGGAAGAATAGCTGGGGGGAAACTGATGGGCCAGGGTGGGAACTCAAACATTCCGAATGCCTTAATGGGAATTGGCAAATGCTCTGGGAGACACCTGAGGGTCCTTAACCTATTTAATGACCTTTTTGTCCAGCACCCTGAGCAGTGCCTAGGCATTCTCAGAATTTGTGAATGTGTGAACACTAACCAAACGCAAAAATGGATATTCCTCCCTCCCTTCTTCCTCTCTCCCTCCCTTCTTAAAAGCAAGGCCTCAGTCAAAATCTTGAATTTCTTAGGTTGGTTCTAGTTCAACATTATTTAATGCCTGGGTTTGATACTGTGTACTATTGCAGTGAAGCAATCTCCTTTTATGGTAACTATAAATCTTCTATGTATTTTCCAGAAGCTAATGTCAAAATATTAATAGTTTTAGGAGTCTCTTATTACCAGCTGTAAGTCTAATTTTCTAACAAGATATTGCTAATGGTATTATTCTGGCTTCAGCAGTTTTCTTTGTCTTGGAGCCCCTTAGAGGGGCAATGGGTTCTTAGCCAGAATTTGTGTTTTGGTCCCGTAAAATGTAGTTTGGTAGCTTGTTCTTAATAATATTTATTGTCTTTCTTAATTTATTATTGTCTAGATTTTACTACATCTACTGCCCTTACGTTGTTGATAGGCTAACAGCATACAGTTCAAACAGATCAGCATCCACAACCTGGCTCAATTAGTCATAATTACATTATTCTCATTTCAGTTAGTGCAGCATTTCCTTCACCAGCTTACAGAATTTTGATTGTATTCAAAATAAAATTCTCAAAACATTAACCTGAAAATTAATTTGGAAAAAATATATCTGCAGGAGTCTCTTTCACTGTCTGCTTCTGTGAAAAATAAACTCATCTGTCAGAATCTGCCTTTTTCTGGCTGTAGCCATAACGTTATTGAGGCAAGTAATATGTAGTCTGTTGGTCACATATTCTTGCTTGGGACCTTCCAGCCTTTGTTGGCATAATTGCACTTTGGCAGTTGCTGTCTAGGAATAAGATTAAACAGCGTGAAGAGGAGGGCTAGAGTCAGTTCTGTATAGAGAGATGGAAATACATCTTTTTGGATAGTTTTCTCTGATTGACGCTATTACACAGACTCAACTTCAGTTAGGTAGAGGGAAATAGTTTTGAATTCTGGTAGTTTCCATTTTCAGAGACTCACTTTAAACCAGGACAAAAGGTCAATGTTCCAGAAGGTTGGGGTTTTTTTCAGTCTAAGATCTTTGATAAAGGCTCTGGAAGAGTGGATTAGACATTACCATTGCTTTGGGGACATACTGCACTGTTAGCCAGCATACTGAGAAAATGATTACTGTAGCCGAGGATGTAGCCGAGGATGCAGCCAAGGACCAAGAACTTTTGGAGAACGTATTATTTCCCCATTAGCTGTGAAAGTTTTGTCTCATTCTGCAATAGAAAGATCAGGATCCCTTGCAAATTAGTTTATTAATCCATTTTTCTCTTGGGTAATCTTTCTGTCCTTCTTTAGTCTTGTTCTGGGGTGCCAGCAAGATGTGTTCTGACTTACTTTTACTTTTTCAAGTTGCTGCCAGATTGATCTAAATGAAATATGTTACTTCACCTTCCTCTTAGTAAATATGTATCTATGGTTTTGCAGTTTAGTAACATATGGGACTGGTAATTGCTTAAGTAGGGAATTCATATCCCTAGTAAACTGACTTTGACCATGAAAAGAAAAAAATTACTGAAGTAAAGAGCTACCTTGCCTTCTCCATGTCTGCCTTTATCTTCCATCCTTCTGTTAAGAAGGGATAAACAAAGTACTGATATGAGATCAATGATTTAAAGTAGGAAAGTAGAGAAGAAACTGCCCATCATTTTGCTCCGGGAAGAACAAACTGCGGGAGGTTATTTGATTTGCATAAGAGAAGTTCTTATCAGCTAGTACTGTCTAATGATGAAATGGCTGATTAGCTTTCCCTTGTAGCAAGTGGCTTGCTAGCTCCATCTGCTGGAGCCGGATCCTGTGAATGACGTGGGGAAGCTTGTCTCGACACACAGTAGGGTGGTAGAAAAAAGAAATGTGCCTAAAACAGAGACTCAGTGAGTGTCATCGGGACTGTGAGAAACCAGCTGGGAACATCCATCCCCAGAATGCATAAAACGTAAAGAATAATTGAAGGTTTGTTAATGCTTGCATTAGTTATGATTTTTCTGGTTGCTATAGGACACACAGAACAACTGAAACCAATTACGTTTAGAACAGTATATAGAACTATATAAGGCTGTCCTTTACTTTGGCATGTACTGCCATGCAGAAAATGAGACTCTGAAGGTACTTTATTCGAGGCTGATAATTAGAAAGTAGATTAATATTAAATAGTTTCCTAGTTATGGAAATTAAAGCATGTGTCCTGAGAGGGGCAACGAAGCTGGTGAGGAGTCTGGAGCACAAATCTTATGAGGAGCCGTCTCAGGAAGCTGTGATTGCTCAGCCTGGAGAAAAGGAGGCTGAGGAGAGACCTTATCGCCCTCTACAACTACCTGAAAGGAGGCTGTAGCAAGATGGGGGGTATCAGTCTCTTCTACCAATTAACAGGCAATAGAACAAGAGGAAACAGTCTCAAGTTGTGCAAGGGGACGTTTAGATTGGATATTAGGTAAAATTTCTTCATCAAAAGGGTTATCAAGCATTGGAACAGGCTGCCCAGGGAAGTGGTGGAATCGCCATTTCTGGAGGTGTTTACAAGACAGGTAGATATGTTGCTGAGGGACACAGTTTAGTGGTGGACTTTCCAGTGTTAGGTTGATGGTTGGACTCAATGATCTTAAAGGTACCTCCCAACCTACACGATTCTGTGATTATTTCAAAAGTAGCAGACCACAGAGTAATGTCAGTTGTAAGAAGTATGCTATTCTGTGAATTTCAGACAAGAACTCATTGGCTACTCACAGAGTAATATCTGATAGACTTTGAAAACTTTTCCTACAACTGTCCTGTCACCCCTGTGGAAACTCATCTGCCAATTAATCCTTTTTCTCTCAAAAAAGCAAAAGAAGAGGCTTACTCACAAGGCAGCTTCCTATTGGGCACTGTGTCCTGCAAAGGTTGCTTTGTTTAAGTAGTTGCATGCCTACAATTTAGAATGTGATTTTAGAATTTAAGAATGCAGATGTTCAACATGTTTAAGTTTCTAACTGAAGTTAGTACTAAGTTCTCGTGAGATGTCCTTTGTTTCATTACTTCCATCCCAGCCAGCAGCAATAGCTGCCTTCGGATTCCAACATATGGCAACAATTCATCTGACGAGAGGGTTATATCTCTGCTGAGCTTGTTGACAGCTAAATCCCTGTTTCAGCAAGCTGTGGATAAAAATGTTGTTTATTTTCCTTAAAAGGTCCAAAACCCTCAAAGGTGATGAGGACCCAGGCCACATTTTGTATCTCCAGCACAGTGAGCAAGGACAGCTGGATTCTACGGTCTATCAGTTCCAACTCTGTGAACATCTCCATTCCCAGCCCACCTAATGCTGTAATCAGATATCACAAGCTGAATGTTCAGAGTGTCAGCTCCTCTCCAACAAGCCTTGGCACCTTCATTTTGCTCTTTAACCTGTGGTCTTCAGGTATGAACATGTTGACTTTTCCCTGAAAGAAATAAAACACTTGTAGCTTCATTAATATTTGTAGCTTCTCCATTTGATCTGTACTTTTTTAATTCAGGGGCTGAACATGCACTATGTAATGTATCAGTGAGAAAAGAAAAGGGTTAAACGGTTTCTTAAGACCTTCTGACACATAAAATCAGCTCTGTATCGTATACTCAGTGTAGAGTTCCTTGCCCCAAAAGATGAGGTTCTGCTTTTGCCAGAGCTTCCCTACTTCTGCATGAGTTTAGAAGAGTATGTCTGGTCTCTGTAGAACCAAGAGACAAGACATATCTACCAGCTGCCATCTTCTCCCAGATTTGACAACATCATACCTTTGTCTTCACTCAGAAACCCCTCACCCCTTTCTCTAATTATAGGAAATCCCGAGTTTCATAATCTGTTCATAACAGCAAGAACAGAAAAGGGTAGATATCTGCAAACATTCTTATTGATGGGCACCAAGGCTCCTGAGGTTGTGTTTTATTTTGCCTGCTTTGGTTGTGCATACCTCTGTTTTGCCTTTCCAGGTGATGACGTGTTCATGCCTATCAAGGCTGACTGAGCAATATGTGCTAGAAGAGTTTGGCATCATTTTTGGAGGCAATAAAAATCACATCAGTAGTTTTGGATGGAACTTTGGCCAGGTAAATGCAGTACTGAAACACCAGACAGTGCTTCCTGCTCTGGTTTTCACATGAACTGGGTGACCAGGGTTTGTTTGCTATTTCAAGTTCATTGCAGTCATACACCTCTGAAGAGCAGGAGTCTGGTATTGAAATTAGAACTTGTGCCAAGCCCTGTTACACTGATCAACATGAGGATTTGTAGTTGACTAGTCAATGATATGACCTGGGTCTCAGAGGTGCAGCCAGCAGAAACCTCAGTGTATGCTTGGGAGTAAAGTAATGTAGCTATGCTGAGGGGCAAAGTCCTCACCTTAAATCCACAGATTCCAAGTTCTGAGAAGCTCTTTGAGTTCTAATCTTCACAATTTGTTGAGGCTGCATTTTATATGGTAACTCTTGGCTGAGCTGCAGCACTTCATTTGGTCGTTAAAAAGAACATTAAACACTATATAGCTCCACTTATCCTGATTTTTAGTAGAGCTAATCTGTGTTTCTAACCACTAGCTTATTTCCATTACATAGTTTCAAGCAGATGTTCTCAATATTTGCCTTTCCATGATGGATCGAAGCTTAAGTCATCATCAGGATTCTGTCACAGATGTATCTCACTGAAATTACCCCAAATATCTGGGCCACGTTCTCAGTGCAATGGTAAGCAACATGTTCAAAATGTCCAAACTACTAACTGTTCTTGTAAAGTAGTTAGTGAAAGTAAGAATCAAGACACTTCTCAGAAAATTTTAGGCCACTGTTTGTATGCAACAGAAATGTGCACCAGAGAAACACCTAAGTGGCCATCTGATCTCAGGCTGCTAGATTTATCTCATCTGTGTTATTTCTGATACTTAATACTTGGATATCCGTAGTCAAACCGAAAGTATGATACAGGGTGGTATGCTGAGGGACCAGTCCCTTGGAGGCTTTAGTCCAACCACCCATTTGAAGCAGAACTAGAATGGTACTAGGTCAGTTCAGCCAAGGATTTGTCAAGGCTTCCTTGAAAATCTTCAAATCTCATGGAGGTTTCATGACCTCTCTGGGTGACTGGCCCAGAGCTGTGCTACCCTCTTAGTAAGGATTTTTTCTCTTGTGTCAAATACGTTTTTAACCAAGCTACAGCTTCCTGCTGTTGCCTCTTGTTATACAATCTGCCAGAACAGAGAAAAGTTGGACTCTGACATACTGTGTTCCATTCAAGTAGCTGTAAGCAGCTGTTACATTCTCCTTAACCAGCCTTCTTAGCCAGACTGAACCAACCCAGGGCTCTCAACTTCTGCTTCCAGACTGTGTGCTACAGGGCCGCTGACCATCTTGGCAGCCTTCCCTCCTCAGCCATCTTCAGTGCCTCAACCTCCTGTTGAACTGAGGGACCTGAAACTAGAGACAGGTTTCCTCTCTTCAGTATTCTAAAACCAGAAGGGAGGAATTGAGAAGCCATGGAAAGAAAGGCTAAGATGAGAACAGATTTTCTTTTCTTTCTCTCTTTTTTGTCAGGATTATACAGGTTCTTGCTTGGAATAGCTAGAATAAAAGTTCTAAAGAATTTGTTCATGGTACACGTTATATTCTGTAATAGAGCCATAAGGAATTTGAGTATCAGGGGAGTGTCAAAAGATTAACATCATTACTCAAAATTGGTGCATTATCGAATAGTTTTAATTTTGTGAAATAGATAGTTGATTGCTGCAGCCTAACTGAAGGTGGTACGTTGCAAGTTACAGGTTTTGCTGTATGGGTTCCCATAATCTTTTAGTTTTCTGGAAGATATTGATACACCAGACTTACTGAAGTTGAGGAGAAATTTGAGGTTGATCAAAATGGGATTACTGGTTCATGTATGTGTTTTCGTAATGGAATTCTTTGTTTCTAGTCTGTCATGTGGTTACGTCCAGTAGCAATATTTTAATAATTATTTTGCATTTGTAATGAGATATTATCCAGAAGCACCAGGCAGGGACCAAGGTCACATAAATATCAAAGACAAACAGTCTGGACTGTATACTGAAAAATGGAAAAGACCAGAGAACTGTTAAGGCTTGGACTAGCTAGAAGCATTACGATCTCCAAGAGTGTACTAGGATTTGTACTTATCAGTAATGTAAAGCCCTGTAGATGTGTTCAAGAAACCTGTATGGGCTCAAAGTTAAAATAATGAAGTTATTAATGAAATGGAAAGCTTTATGTGCTGCTTCTCTCCACGGCTAGTTTCATGGGTAACTCATGTCACATTTTGGTCTTGTGACTTCCAGAAGGCATCCTACTAATTCAGGCAAATGAGATACTGTATTATGTGAGAATCTTAGCACTGACCACCAAGCAGAATAGGCAGGTAGGCAGCCAGCCTATAATTAAATGCAGGAGTTGAGGTGAGCACAGATTATTCAATATTACCTGAAGCTCAATACTACAATATGGTTTGTTTAAACAACATACTCCAGTATGGTAAAAGTCAACCAAAACCAAAAATGACTTATTTAGATTTTTACCCAAAATTACATAAAATACCAAATTTCCCTTACAGAAATACAAACAAGTTGTGATGCACAAATTACCATGTCTGTGCTCACATATGCCTTGGAGAATGCCTTACTGAGTAACGACATTCTCAGCTGTTTCACAAGAGTTTCATTATGATTACAGCTAAGTTGCTAGGTGCGTGTTTCTTTTCAAAGTATCAAGGAACACCAAAAAAGATGTCTCAAATCAATACCATTGTTCTTGTTCCTGCTGTAGATGGCAGTTACAGGTGTTAACCCCTCCTAGGATTTGTTCTATTGTTTGGTAATCAGCCTGGTTCTGAGTTACAGGATTAGAAAACATTAATTGGCTTACACCCAAAATTGAAAAATTAACACAAACACTACTTTTTCTGACATGGTTTGGCCTTCTCCTCTTCTTGTAATTGTTGTCATCTGGGGAGTATTATTAGCCTGCTCCAATCTGCTGTCATTGATTCTTGGAGTGACAGTTTGGCCTGTGAATGGAAAGGATATGTGTCGTGGTTTGGCCGTAGATGGGAACAAAGGACC
>BJBW01015734.1:8389-26954 GCA_004320125.1 Scolopax mira
TACTACAGAGCAGGGAAGGTGCCCCAGTGGAAGAAAGTCCATTGGCACTTTTGCACTGTGTGTATCATGCCTTTAACACTACACGTTAGTCGAGCTGTCATCTCTCAATATCAGTTTTATTTCCATCCCTAGAATTCAGAAACATGGGGGTTTAAACTGACACATCTGCAGTTGCACAGTCTTTTAGATGGTATGTAATAGTTTGAGGACAGCACAATAGAAAACATTCAATATGAGCATACTACAGTCCTTCAAAAATAACGTACTGATAGCTTTTGTTTCTTTTATTATTCAGGATTACATGGCTGTTTAAAAGAACCAAATCTAACCTTAACATCAAGTAATTTCACATTGGCAGTGCTTGCAGTCAAAAAGTTCTACGTGAAATGATGAAAAGAATAATGAAACTTCAAGCTGATATGTTCCTTCTTTAGAAATTCTCAAGTTACTGCTAACACTTTAGGAAATTTAAAGGCAGGAAATAACGTTTCCCTTCATGTGTTATTTCTAATTGGTTCCTGTATTGGAGAGTTACTTTCAGGGCTGTGACAAATTTTTTTGATGAAGAGCAGAAACACTGTAGACTGAGAGAACAACTTTTCTTTGCAAATGGTCAGGGAATGACCCTCTTTGACCTTTTCCATGTTTTCACAAAACTGCTGTGATCAGAAGCAGAATAATATCCATACAATTTAGGGACATAAGGTAGTACTAAGTTGTCATGCTTCACTTTGCCAAATGACTCCTGCAAAGTAGCAAATGTTAATTTGCCAGATTCCTTCAGTTCCTCAGGGTGAGATGAAGCATTTCTGTCAGGAGCCTGTCAAGCCTAGTTACAAAATAATAATAAAAAAAAATAAAGCAGAAGATAGAATAGTCCTTCAGTAAGTACTCTTGGGGTAGGTTAGCTCAGTTGCAAGGGCAGCTCAGCTCTGGCTGCTGTTTTAGGCGTTGCAGCTTTTGAGTGGAACAAGACACAGATGCTATGTTCAGAAAGCATCTAACATCTCAGAGGAGGGGGATTTTATTTGCTTATTCTCATCCAGGAATGAAGTGGAAAATTGAGATTTGGAGAGCATACATTTGTACCAGTGTCCAAGTTCCCTTTCATTGAAGGTGGGCATATTAAAAAAGAACATGTATATTTCTGTTTATCCCAAAGCTTTTTGTTAGGCTTCTGTTTTACTGTAGGGAAAAATTACCTCTCTTTTTATTTTTTTTTTTCCCATTTTCCTGCCCCCTCCCATATTCCTAAGTCAATCTGACTACAATGATACAATTGGATGTACAATGATACAATTGGAATAGTGTTAGGCAAAAATCTAGTACTTACTATTTACTGGTTGCAGATTTATTTTGGCAAATACAACTTGTTGCATATGTTTCTAACAGAGCCAGCACATCTCTCACTATGCCAGAACCTCTACAATTGGGTGCTGATGATAACTCAACATGATGGCTTACATGTGCTAAGGCACTGATTATTCCAGAAAATATCCAGCAAAGGGACAGGGCAAGTCTGTAGGACTTGGATGAAATATGAATTATTGAAATGAGCAGCTGAAGGTTTCTCAGCCAAAGCCTTCTACTTTGATTTACTAAACACATTCTAGACCTGTTTCCAAATATAATATTATTACTAATGCAGCTGAGAGATATTGGAATGACAAGGTCTGGGTAGGGGTGAGTAGGGGAAAGCAATCTATCTCGTAAGAGGTTTCTGGCTTTCAAAATAAGATATATTTTTGGGGGTTTTTTTGGGGGGGTGAGGAGGAAAAGGCTTTTAGGGGGCTCTGCTCCAAAACAGAGAAAGCTGAGCACTGAACAGAGAAAGCTGAGCATTAAAGATGAATTCTGGGGTAGGAGTAAGTGGTTCAAGGACAAGCTGCTGAACTGTTGTGGGATTTGAACCTAGTTGCTTCTTGCCAACAAGAGAATATATTGAAAACATTGAAAACAGATAAGGAAATCTGGGCATCTGCAGTATCTTCCTAATTTTGTTAGACTTGCATACAGATAATGTTTCTGAAAATGTTAGTTAAGTTCTATTTCTGATTATCTCATTTATTAAGTCTGGTCTTCAGTTGCCTTTTGTAGAGCTTGATCAAATGTTTTCAGGCATCTACGTGTAAAAATACTATATGCTGGCAGAACTCAATTCTTTTCTGATGTAATAACATCATATTCCCAATCAGCACCAGCAGATTTTGGTAAGCATACGGCTAGTGGCACTAAGTTCTTCTGTACAACATATTGATAAGCCACACTCCTTGCCACAGGAACCTGGAGATGCTGAAAGTTTTGTTTAAAAAGTAACGAGACCACTGCACAGAAGAGAAATCCACTCAGCATGAAGATGCTGGCTCAGGAGATTGCTGAATCAAAATTTCCTGGAGGCTGGAAGTGCTCTGGGTATTTGCCACAGTAGGATTGTCATGTTCCAACACCTCACCCTGGGCACCCACTGTTTGCCAGAAATTTACGCTAGCTTGAATGGACCTTTGGTCTGGCTTGGTGTAAGTGTTGTTAGAAGTCAGCTGCCCCACATCTGTGGGAAAGTATTTCTTGCAATGAGCAACGCACACCAAATATCTTCTCCACAACTGGAGCAAGATGAACAATGTGGGTCTCTTCACCTTTTTGGAGAGGAGTACTGTGCATGCACAACTGCAGAGTAACCATAGAAACAGACACGTGAAAAGATATTGAAGTGAGTATTGTGAGTGGAATGAGAAGTAGCAAGAGACAAAGACAACCTTTCATTTATCACATGAACTAAGAGGTCTTTCATCCTCTCATTAGCTGCCATTTCTTGCCTCCCAGCTGAAGCTTGTGTTGCTCTTGCCAGCATGGCACCACAGCTGCTCTACATCTTCTCCTCCCTGATCTTCAGCTTTAGCTTATTAACTTGTTCATCCAAGGAATCTGGTGATAAGCAGCTTGGGAATGTGTCTCATGTCTGTATCTCCTCTCTTCCCTGTGAGCCATGTGTATGAAAGGTGAGTTCTGTCACGTAATCCAATGGGAGACCAGGGGGCTGCTCCCCTGTCCTGTGTGACACCGACAAAGGAGTGCTAGCTGCATGGCTCATCCTCACTGCATGGTAGCTCCAGGTGATTACGGCCCAGCAAGGACCATTTGTGTTATTTCAAAAAACATTATAACAAAATTTTTGATGCAACTCTCTATGGGGATTTCATACATCTCATAGATCTTTCCTTCTCGTTTGCTCTTCCTATCAAGTACTCCAGCTGATATTGCAAATCTTATTTTAAATGAATCCAGGAGGAACACTTCCATGGTACACCATGAGGAGAAATTTTCATAAAGGCATCAAAACACTTCTGGAGAGCCTGCAGCTGCCCCATGGCCAGCCTCTCCGGAACTAGAGACAGGTCCATCTCATGGTCTATCACTTTTTCCAAGTGAAATACTGTATGTTAGAGAAGTGTGAGAGAATTTGTCAGAGGTAAGAACCTGAGATATGGGAGTGCAGGTAATTGCTCGCATCTTGAAAGATAAGTATTTTTTGCAACTGAGGAGACGTGCAAAGAAGCAGGATAACAGGACTTAGTCTTGCAATACTACAGGTGGCCTGAGGGACAGCACAGTATGTCACGATACCTCATGAATGCGAATGAGAAAAATGAAGTTAACCTTGGGCATGTGTGTGTAGGATGGCACTGAATATTTCTTACAGTTCCTTTTTTTTCCTCATTACTCTCCATTGATGCTTAATGCCTTTTGTTTGATTATCTAAAACCCACAGTTGTTATTTGGTGAAATCATGTGCTGTCAATTCCATTTATTAAAAGAGCTCTTGGTAATTGCCAGCTTATTCTATAGTAGTTTGTAAATTGTCTCTCTGGAAGAAGGGTGGTTATACCTGAGTGATATTGTCTGCCTTGTTCAGGAGGAGATGTTGTTTATTGTTGTAGGACCTTCTTGTTCTGGTTTGATTGGGTGCTACTGTACTGAGGTGGACCCCAGCAAAGATAAAATGCGGGACTAAATTCTGTCCAAATCTATCTACAGTGAATAGTTTCCATTTCTGACACATTTTTAAGTGGAGTTGGCTGTTCAGAAACTGCCTTGAGGGTCATGACATAAAGACCTTGTAGAAAATTGTTCTTTCCCAGAAAAGGAAAATGTACTAATTGTAACTATCACTGTTTTATACAACATTAAAACGATCACATAAGCAATTAGTATTTATAAATCTTAAATGACAGCAACAGTTGGATTACAAATAAATTTCATCAAAGTTCACGCCTCCCAAATGATGAAAGACTTTAAGTTGGGATTTCCTTTCATCGTTCCTGTGTTCATTTTGAGCAATAAGTATTAAGGCAGCTATATCTCCTGTGTATTGTTGGTATCATCCTCAAAGAGCACAGTCAGCTTTAGATAGTTTTTGTAAATATTATTAGAAAAAAGCCTGTTGGAAACTGACTCACTGATAACTTTCTGTAGTGTAGCAGCCTGACCAATCAAGAGGTTCTGGGTTACTATATTTAAACTAACATAATGCTCTCTTCATTTTTAAGCGTTGATCTCCGTTTTGAAAACTGACATAACCATCTGGTTTCTCTTCCTAAGGCCATCAAAATCCTGACTGAAAACAACTGAAAAAGGTTCCCATCCATATAGGCAGGTGTCAGACAACTACTGGGCTCTGCCAGTACAACCGACATTTGAAAATGTGGACTGCAACAAATTTGTTCAGTTACAGGCAGGGCAAACCAAGAGACATTCTAACCGAGTTTCACAACGCTTTTGCAATTTTAGCTTGAGATTCTTTTCAGCCCCATCATCAGACTGCTACAGCAACTGCTAATGCTACTGTGGCTCCACATGTCAGTGTGACAAGGCAATGCCTGAACTGCAGGTTTGGGGTGACTATAACATCTGATGGCTGAAGAGAATGCTCTTGCTGACCTCAGATTTAGTACATGAAGCATCAGCTCGCTTTATTGCAAACATGATCCTCTAAATCGCCGGAGTTGATTCACACACACACACAACCCCCAGCAAAAACACAATGTCTTCTGTGCAGTGTTTGAATAGGATGTTCTGAGGGATTTGCCTTTAGTATAGAAGCATATTCTGTAAACATTACCCATAATATAAATCTGCATTGATTTAATTGTGCTAATTCATGCGAGACTATTTTAAGTGTAAGGTAGATGAACTCTGACGCCTCATCAGGGTAATTTCTGACCCGTGGCTTCGGGTGTTGTCAATCTCCCTTCCCACCCTTTTGTTGCTAATAACCTGCTAATGCACTGACAGCTACTATACTTATGCAAATGAGGAGTCCGTTGAACTGAAAGTTAGGCTTCTGTGTTTCCAATCTGATAATTTATTGTTTTCCTCATCTTGTTGTAGGTAGAGAATATGCATCCGCATCCTTGGTTTGCTAAAGGGGTAAAACCAGATAAATGTATGCACGTTAGGAAAATGTATGGCAGTATGGGTGAATCTGATAGATGTTCAGGTACAGAACATCTGGATCCTCATGGAAAATCACAATGATGGTGTGTGTAATAATTATGACCTTTTTAAGTGCTTTGTCTTTCTCACATGTATAAGGAACACAGCCTAAAATGGAATAGATCCTGTAAGGCCCATTTTGATCCTTACAGTCAGTCTTCCCAGCTCTATTCTCGTTTAGAATACTCTCTTTATATATGTAAATACATGTCAACTTCTATATAGGAATAAATTGTAAAGGTCAAAATTAAGTTTTAGTAAAGTCTGTTGAAACTTTTGTATCTATTTTTTTGGCACCTCACATCAAATTAAATGTGGACTAGCTGTAGTCTAGGGAACATTTAAAAAAAAAAAAAAGATTGATGTGTTAGAAAACATGACCTAAAAATGCATCATGAAGATATAAATATGAAATATGGATGGTTACCTTAAAGTTGAAAAAATTTCAGAGGCTGTCATAATAGATTCCAAGGACATACAAGGTTATTGGAAAAAGGAAGGAAATTATCCATTTTCAGCAGCAACAGACCCAAATTCCTACCTGAACATTTGGTTAAGCACAGGGAAAAACTCCAATAATAAGAATGCTGAATTACTGCAGAGGTGGAAAGCTATAGAGTGCCCAGAGTTGGAGGTCTTTAAGAGCCTTTTGCCTTATACTGTATTATCAAGATTTATTACTTAATGAAGATTAAATAGATAATTAATTAGATAATGATTTGTTAAGTGTATTTGGACTAGTGGATAGAAAATATTACTGCCACTTCATAATAGAGCATAGACATTTCAGGCTTTTATCTTCCCCTTTTCTCTTTTTTCTACCGTTATTGGTTGATACACCTATTTTTGTGCTTTTTACTTGTTTCTTATAGATTTCAGCTCCACGATTCTCCTTTATTCTTAATGGCAAGCTATTTCACTGTGAAACAAGACAGCCCACTGTTTTAGGCATCAAAGCATATTGTCCCTAGTATCGCAAGTTTGTTAACTTTATGCCACAGTGGGAATTATTGATACACGTGTCAAAAATAATTAGTCTGCTTGACTCCTCAGAGGTAGGAATCCCTTATTGTGGATTTCTTTATTCCCCTCATTTGTATGGTGGAGATGATGGCACCCTTCTGTCTGCACCTGACCATGCACTGATAGGAGATGGAGGAGCTCTGGTGGGATGCGCATATCCTCTGGGGATTGTTCACACCATCCACTGCCTGAACACTATGAAAACTTTTGTCTGACTTCTGGCAGATGCAGAACAGTGGAGTACCTAATTATGAGATCAAATGGAATGAGCTGAAGACAGCTTTTTTTGTTTTTGCAATACTGCCTGATAATTCCAGCTCAACCCTCCTGTAAGCTTCATCTCTATCTTATTTCCTCTAATCATGCCCCTAGTAAGGGAATAAGGACAATGACAGTGAATTAACGATAACAAGATGTTCTGTGTTACTATGAATGACACGCTTGTCTCTCGTTTATCTCTGCCACAAGGGCACATATTTGTGTATTTGTAACATCTCATCTCCAGACAATTTGATCTATTCATATTCAGTCAAAGTATCTGTGATTTGAATTTGTGTTATTAATCATTTCACTCAACTAGAATCTGCTGTGATTTGTCCTTTTTGATATATAATGAGATCGGCATTTATTATTCATCACTTGGTTCTCCTTTATCTTAGCTTACACTTAGTCTAATATTTTGCTGTGCTTTTTTCCCCTTTCTTTTCATTATTTTTCCTGTCCTTATTTTCTTTTTCTTTCACAATAAGGCGTTAATAGATAACCCATTCTCGTTTGAAGCACACATATTCATTGCACACAAACTAAATTAAAAATAGAACAAGCTACGATACATAGTTTTTGGTCACAAATTCTACTGTGCAGAGGTCTGAGGGGTTAATTTCAATAATCTTAATATAAGATTTTATTCACATTTTATTTTTATATTATTTCAATTTAACTTTATATGCACATTTTTCCCATTCAGATATTCATTTTAATTTTGGTGCCCATATAGCTTAGTGATATAAATCTTAACAGATTCTGAATCAAAACTCATTGCACTCTTTCCTAATATTAGCATTTTTGGATTGGGCACATGCTGTCTCCCAGAAAATAGGTCCAAATCGTAGAATCATAGAATTGTTTGAGTTGAAAGGGACCTTAAGATCATCTAGTTCTAACCCCCTGCTATGGGCAGGGACCAGGTTACTCAAAGCCCCATCCAGCCTGGCCTTGAACACCTCCAGGAATGGGGCATCCATGACTTCCCTGGACAACCTGTTCCAGTGTCTCACTACCCTCACTGTAAAGAATTTCTTTCTAGTGCCTAATCTAAATCTTCCCTCTTCCAATTTAAAACTGTTGCCCCTTGTCCTGTTGCTACACTTGCTCATAAACAGTCCCTCTCCGGCTCTCCTATAGGCTCCCTTCAGATATTGAAAGGCTGTTATAAGGTCTCCCTGGAGCCTTCTCTTCTCCAGGCTGAACAACCTCAGAGAGAGGTGCTCCATCCCTCTGATCATCTTCATGATGATCGCTGGACCCGTTCCAACAGGTCCATGTCCTTCCTATGTTGAGGACTCCAAAGCTGGACGCAGTACTCCAGGTGGGGTCTCACAAGTGCAGAGTAGAGGAGTATAATCACCTCCTGAGACCTGCTGGCCACAATTTTCTTGATGCAGCCCAGGATATGGTTGGCTCTCTGGGCTGCCAGCGTGCACTGTCGGCTCATGTTGAGCTTCTCATTCACAAGCACTCCCAAGTCCTTCTCCTCAGGGATGCTTTCCAGCCATTCTCTGTCCAACCTGTATTTGTGCCTGGGATTGCCATATCCAAGGTGCAGGACCCTGCACTTGGCTTGGTTGAACTTCATGCAATTTACACGAGCCCACCTCTCCATCTTGTCCAGGTCCCTCTGGATGGCATCCCTTCCCTCCAGTGCGTCAACTGCACCACTGAGCTTGATGTTGTCAGCAGGCATGCTGAGGGTGTACTCTATCCCACTGTCCATGTCACTGACAAAGATGTTAAATAGTACTGGCCCCAATACTGACCCCTGAGGAACACTACTCGTTACTGGCCGCCACTTGGACATTGAGCCATTGACTGCAACCCTTTGAGTGCAGCCATCCAGCCAGTTCACTGAGTGGTCCATCCATCGAATCCATGACTTTCCAATTTTGAGACCAATATGTCATGCGGGACAATGTCAAATGCTTTGCATAAGTCCAGGTAGATGACATCAGTTGCTTTGCCCTTGTCTACCAAGTCTGTTAATTTCTTTTTTGTCAGCAAATATGCATATAGTATTACTTTATAACCATAGCTTTTTGCACATCTAAGGCAAGACTCATTAATGTCTTACCTGACTTCAGGGACTTTAAATTAAACTAGCAGCAGAAGGAATTATTTCAAGATCTTGTTGTGATATCCCCTGTCAGCTACACCACTAAACCCCACTTCATATTCTACAAAGAACACAGAAATGGTATTTTAATCATCTTTGCTCAAAGCAAGGAATTGGAGTTGAAGTTCAGCAGTGCCTATAAAACTTTTTTCAGAACTAACAAAGAGTTTTTAATTAAAAAACGTAATGGACATAGCAGAAAATTAACCAGGGGAGTTGACAGAAATTCCTTAAAAAATTACTTCAAGGCAGATGATGTCTATTTTTCAGGTTCCTGAAGAGTTTCTGATTTTTTTTTCTTTTTTTCTTTTTTTTTTTTTCATAAAATTATTGCAGTATATTTTTAGGGGTTGGAGTTGCAAGGATTAATGTGCTTTTTGGCCTTTGGATGTACTCTTCATTCCCTATATTTTATCCTGGAAAAGTTTGATCAGGTTCCACCCAAGTGAGTAGCAATTATACTGTAGAGAGGAAGTTATGGAAGGGGATGATGGGGAGGGCCTGGGTCCAATGAGATATCTAGGAACAAGCTCACTTAGGCATGTCACTAAACTCAAGTAAATTTACGTCTGAGTCTATATGCACTAATACAGATATGTCTGAATAAAATGTCAAATGTAGCTGAGAGTAATTCAGTTCTGAATCGCATAACACAGTTGCGTAAGTCTCATTTATGCAGGTACTCTGTTAGATTTGATTTTAAAAAAAAATCATATCTTTAAAAAAGAGTCAACAGATTGAGGTTAGTCTAACTACTTCTGTTACTTGCAAGCATCATTTAAACAGCACAATACCAAACGCTTTCTAAAGTGCAAACTTTCTCTGAACAAGATATTAAAAATTTTTTCTGTGGGAAGATAGTTTAAATTTATGGGAGAAACAGAGCCTTCCAAAGTGAGGCTTGAAGATGTGAATCAACTTACTGGCTCAGGTGTTGTACGTAAGCCCAGGCAGTAAATATGAAAAGCTATCTTGGTCTGTGGAGAAGAGTAGGGAGGAGTTACAAAAAAGGTAGTAAATGCAGAAGGAAATGAAAGGAAAAGGGGTGGAAATATCTTAGAAAACATGCAGAAAAATAAATGTCAAACACTGGATGTGTTGAAATGCCATGAGAAGGTGAAATCTACTCCTTGGACTCTACATCCAAATTTTACAGTCTGTGGATTGTAGTCATGATCTCAGGCCAAACAAAGATTGAAGACTTTTCCATGGCCTGCTAATCATGAATATAATCCTCCCATCCCTTCATACCATCATAACTTGTCTGTGCAGGATCCTTATTCCAAGTACGTAGGCAAAGATCAAGCATGGTCATAAGTTTGTCTTTCATATGGTATCCCTCTCATGCTCCACAGCACTCAGTGAGGATGACTCTGTGGGAAGTCCATGCTTGGTCATCTGATTCTTTCAGGTTTTGAATGATTCCAAGAAGTGAGGTAAAAGTGAGAGACACAGAAGGCTTGCTGAGAAAAATTCTATAATATCTTACTGTTGCATTCCTGTTCATATATCACAACACAGATTCCTGTAACTTATGCTCAAATGCAGAGCTCATAATGGCCAAGGTCTGCTTGCCTTTACTTTAGGTAATTAATCTTGTCTCTACTCAGCCAGAAATTTTCATAAAATCTGTAAAAAATATTTTTTACACTTTTGTTTTTTCCATATATGTTCTATAATTGACAAATAGATTCAGAACTATTTGGAAGGAGAATGATTTATGAACAAACAGGTAGATGAGCAGAGGTCATAATCACAGAAATCGTATTCCTTTAGAAAATCAAGCTAAGTAAGAACTAGTTGGAAAAGTTGATATTTCATTTCTTGTGCATGCATGTGTCTGGTTTTATGTGAGGTTTATGTGAGTCAGTGTTTTAATGTGTGTTCTCAGAGTTTTAAGATGAGGCCTTAAATTTCTTTTTACCAGGTCTATAGCTGATTGTGTTACCTAGCCAGATTTCAACACTGGAAAGATATAGCTAAGCTACACAAATGCCAGACCATTAAGAGCAAAATAATTTTTTCTTGGTTAATGTATACCAATGACTACATAAACAGAACCAAAACAAAAATTGCTGTGTTAAAAGAGTGTTAAGGTTAGAAAGTCAAACATGGAAAAGTAAGGAAATGTTACATTGATAGCTCTGTGCAAGTTTAATTCGGCTCCCTTGTGTGCATGCATTATGATACAGTCTTTAATTACCTGATCGCATACTGCTCTCTCCATGGGGCTCCTACCTCATTCAGTGCACCGGATGAATGTGTCTCACTAAATGAGTAGCTATTCAGTGTTTCCTTTTATTCTCATTATTCAATGCATATCACCATGACTTATTTACTGATCTTCTAATTCTCTTTGTGGATTCAGACGTTTTTATTTCCTTATGGCTTTTTCAATGCTGTGCTTCATTAAAGTAGCCACGTGTTTCTCACACATCAACGCCTTTATCTTCTCAAGGCAGTTGTAAGATGACAAGAAGCTGATGCAGTCTTTGAGGGGAAATGGAGGCTGCTAATTCTGCCATTATTCATTAACTTTTAATATGTCATTTAAGACTTAAGAACTGTATGTCCCTTTAAACTTTTAAATCAACGTGATCTATGCTTATTTTTGGGTAATCCTCAATACTTTATTTTGTACAAGACCTCATGCTAAGGAATAAATTAGCATGCTGGTTTTAGCTAAGGTTTTAATTACCTGAAGTTATTTAAGTACTAAAATCAATGGAAGTTATGCACCATATTGGGTTTTGGTCTGAAAATTTATCCTTGTCCTCTTAACATTTAAATAAACGGTCTCAATGTTTGTACATACCAGCACCCAGGTGTGTTTGGGTGGGTGCATCAACAGTGCTGGAATTACTATGTGGCTCCTAAAGGGGAATTGAAGGGCACAAATTGCCCTGTGATCATTGTTTTGCATCCTTATAGGTCCCCGCCTCTAACAGGGACCTCTGTCTGATATGATAAACAGCACCTCTTGGTGTGATCTTGATATACTTACTCCCTTTTAAAGGATATATGTAGTCTTGCCTTTGTCTTCCTGAGATTCCTCTAGCTGAATATTATCCCCTTTACAGCAGCATTAGTTTGATTCCTTGTATATTGCAAATAGTATATTGTGTACAGGTAGCGTCATAAGTATCATTTGTCTCAATTTGAACTGATATGCATCCGGTTTACTTTATAAATGCCTATAGGAAATATGTCTCCAGTGGGTAGTTAGAGGACAGGAATTTACAACATAGTTAAACCAAAGCATATAAACTCTTTTTCACTTTAAGAGAGTTTAGGGAGTGGTCATTTAGCACAATATGCACATTACTTTACATATTTATTATTTATAGTACACTGTGTAACTCAATTCTGTACTGAGCTATAAATTATTTGAAATGGGTGAGAGTAATAAAATACAGGAAACTGTCATTCCAGGTGTGTGTATCTCCATTTTTACATACACCTGGAATGTATGTAAGTTTGTCTCTGGCAAAATCTCAGCTCTGAAACTATTCAGTGGAATCTTCTCATTGAGCAAGTTGATTTAATACACCACTTTATTTAAACTACATTTGTCATTGTCTCCATTTTTGTATAACTGTGAAATTGACTTATTTTGGTACATCCCATAATACCTGATTAACCTTCCTAAAGCAATTGTGAATGGAGATATTCAGGAGAAGTCTTCTGTGTGATTTCCCAAGCTGCTCTGTGTTCACTTTCTGCAGTAATGGTTTTTGTGCTGTGTGCATTTTAAGTACAGCAGCCTCCTGTACAGGCACCCGTTTTCTTTCTTTTATCTCCTTTTATTTGCTCAAATACCTTAGAATCAAGGAGAGTCCAAGACACAGTTTCCTTTCTTGAAAGCAAGGGAGGTAACAAACCCCTAATTTTAAAACTATATTTGGAAAAGCAAAACTGTGGTCCTTGTCTTCATGAGTGGTTTTAATTCAGAGTCCTGTCAAATCACTCAGACTCTGCAATCTAGATTTAAAATCTTAAACCTTGAAGAGTCTTTAACCTTGACCTTTACTGGAGGGTATGTCACCAAATTTGTGTATGACCATAGAATCATTTTGGTTTTGTCTGCCAGTTCCCAATCTATAGAGTGAAGTAATATATAAGTGTTTTATGGGAAATGTTTCCCTTATGGCAAGGATTTTTGATATTTTAAAATTATTTCCAAAGCAAATCAATGTTAAAAAACTTTCTTTAAATATTTTTATGCTGTAGGGTATAGAAAATTATCAGACCTGTAAAAATGAAACTGCTTTTTAACAGTTGTGAAGTAGCTTTTTTCATCTTTTATCCTTTTAAAATGTTCCTTATTTTTTTTGAGGATACAGCACCTAAAATTTGTCTGAATACTTTAAACAAAAATTATTTCAAACAAAAAAACCCCTTCCTGTAAAAGATAAAGCGGGATTTTTTTTTATTTTTGGAAAGTGTATTTTGGCTATACTTTTCTTAGAAATATAATAGTACTTTTAATTTTTAGTAGATATGAATTTTTCACCTAAAAAATTTCTGGCCATCTCTCAAATCCGCTCCTTTCTCACAGAGGTTACAGTATGATTTATTTGACGTTTCTGCATCTTTGTGGAGATGTAGAGCATTGTAAAAATGTTAAGTACTTGTGAAGGGGGGGGGAGTGACTATGATGCTTTAACAGCAAAGGGAGAGGATAGAAGTGAATGCTTCTGTATTGCCTTCAGTTCAGTGCTTATATAATAACCCATCAGTGAATGAATCTCCATTGTGGGGAATAAAGGTGAGAAAAACTTCTACCAAGGTATTCTAGCTGCTATAAATTATCAGCTGCATCAGCAAGACTAGGTTCTTTGTCAGGCAATAAACAAGAAACCTTATAAAGGATAAATGACTTGCCTGGAGAGAACTCCAGAGACGTTAAGCCTGAAGGATCAACTTTGAAATTAGCTCCTATGCATTTGTGAAGTAATCAGAACCACTAGGCAATATCACTGCTTGAACTGTTGTGAGGCAAAGAAGAAAAAGCTGAATCTTGCTTTAACCTATACTTGAGCTATGACCTGGCTTATATAAAAATAAAACTACAGAAAAAGACAAAGACTTCTTTCCAGGCTCCTCTATTTCACTTAGAAGCTTCAAGAAATGGACAGCAGTGAAAGACACAGAGATCCTTGAGATTGAATTTACAAAGCATAGGGACTGTGGCATAATGCTGCAACATCTTTAGAGCATGGCAAACTGTCTGGGTTCGTCTGCAGACTATATAGTGCAATGTATTAAGTGCATATACCAAGTATCTCAAATTTTCTTGAGCAGCTCTTTTTTGCCAACAACTTTCAAAGTCTTGAAAAGACTTACTCTTCTTTTAGGTACTTTAGAACATTTTTCAGGTTAAATTGTGTATTCTGCAATAAATTTATCCAGCTGAAATAATCCCAGTGGCAGGAGACCATCAGCACAAAAATAACACCAGTTTCAACGACGTACTAATAGTGTGTACGTGTGCATGTTGTACCCTGTATCTCTGACAAGTGTCTGATATCGTTACAGTAAGTATGATCTCACAACCAGTGTCCCATCTAATCTTCATTATTAAGAAGGAGTCTCATGATGTTTCTGAGCATCTCCTGGGAGGAATTCAGATTATCTTCAATGCCTGCTGAAGCCCCAGGAGATGGTTACTTCTCAGCAAGATCTGACACCAATGCTGTTTAATATTGGCTGCCAACTGCCAAGAATTTTTCACTTAATTCATCTTTACTTTGCTTAAGGGACATATTTCAATATGAACTCCTTACTAGGAATAAAGCTTAAGCACATGTTTAACATTCATTATATTTCTGAGTCCAAGGTCTGAAAATAAGGAAGGTAAACATCCAAAAAGGAAAGCTGAAAGCCTGGTGCCCAGAATGGAGAGGCTTGAAAAATTCTTGGATAAATTTCTAGGAGGAAAAACAGGGAGAAAGAGTAATTGCTTTTTGAATTGGAGCAAGTAACCAGTACTCTACGTTTTGATATCATGTGACTGTCACAACTCAACCTTATGTTAAAATAAAATCAAAAAAAATATACCAAAGAGCAGAACAACTTCTCTTCACAGTTCCTAGGAAAACCCAAAAGCATGGTCTCTACATAACTGACGTATTGGAGGTTGCCCGAGTCTGAATATAGCCTAAAATTGTCACTCTGGAAGGTATAGCCAGCCCTAAAGCACCCTTCTAAAACTTACTGTCCTGTGGATCTACCGCTATTTATTTGTCAATTGAAAAATCAGTGGCAGGAGAAGAATTTCTTAGTAGGAGAATTTCTAATATCCAATATCAGAGTATGAACCAAAGGTGGTGACAGGTATTACTGCTGGAGAAATTTCCAGTAGCTGTTGGGAGGGGAGGTCCAAATGCTGGTCGGTGCTGCCATGGATGGGAGGTTGTCCTCCTGCTGCATCAAGGACTCTTGTTTTGTGCATCAAGTGTAGATATACAAGACCTAAAAGTCTTGTGCTTCAGTGTCAAATGCAAATGAGTAAATAATCAGGAGAACTCACAAGAACATGTACAGCTGGGAATATGGCAGTAGTCCATTGAATTGCAGGGTCTGGGACTTAACTGTCCTGACACTTAAAAATCTCCTGATTGTGCACAAGGTAATACTGAATGAAAATGAATCGTTACCCTAGTGTTATGTTGGTGAATGCCACAGAAAGAAATTGCTGATTTTCAAGGATGTTAACTCTCTGTTCAGGTCATGGCAGCAAACTCTGTTCTTTTTTTTCTGTATTATTTCCCTATTAAATATCTAGACTCTCTTCACTTAGTCTATAATGTATAAACTTCAAAAGTTTATTTTAGTTCAGAGGATGTAAGAAACTACAAATAATTTTCTTTCCTAGTAGAAAGTGAAACATAGGCAAAAAGAGGTTTCTCTTTTAAACCACCTTTGCCACTGGAAAGGTCAAGTTCTCTGCTTGGAGAGGAATACAGGCTGGGAGCTGCCAGGCTGAAAAGCAGCTTTGCAGTGAAGAACCTGGAGATCCTGATGGACTTCAAGTTGACTGTGAGCAATCAACGCATATTTGCAGCAAGGAAGGCAATGACATTCTACGCTGCATTAAGCACACCACTACCAATAGGTCAAGGGAGATGATCAATCTTTTTTTGGTGCTGGTGAGACCTGTCTGGAGTGCTATGTCCAGTTTTGGACTCCCCAGTAGAAGAGAAACATGGACATACTAGAGAAAATCAGCCATGGCAATAGCTGAGAGCTTGGAACATCTGATGTACAAGGAGAAGCTGAGAGAAACAGAACTATTCAGCCTGAGGAAGGCAATGTTCAGAGGCATCTTATAAATGCATATGAATACATGATGGGAGGCACAGAGATGACAGAGTCAAATTCTTCTTAGCGGTTCCCAGTCACAGAACAAGAGGCAATGGGCACAAACTGAAATGCAGCAAATTCCATGTAAATGTAAGAAAAAATTCCTTTACCATGATGATGATTAAACACTGGCACAAGTTGCCCAAAGAGGTTGTCGTCTCCACCTTTGGAGAAAGTCAAACCCCAACTGGGCACAGTCCTGAGCAACCTGTTCCAGCTAGCCCTTCTCTGATCAGCAGGTTTGCACTAGAGGATCCCCAGGGGCGCCTTCTAGCCTCAGTGATGATGTCATTTGATGTTCTGCCTTTAGGAATCTGTTAAAACATTCCTCCAAAATGCAACACAGTTATTTCTTCTGAATTTCATGAGTTCTTAATCTTGTTCCTTGCTTAGCCTGATGCCTAAAACTTTCCTGATATCCTCAGAAATTACATGTCTGTCATGTTCTTTGATAATTAGTCACTAGTACAACATAACATCTGGTGGCTGTTGCATTTTTTGTTGGTTAAATGATCTGGATCTAATGCTGAAACAGAAAAATGCGTCTCAATAAATAAAGCCGTACAAGCACCTTGCAGGCACTATTAACTGCTCGACGCTGCTGAACTTCCTGAGCAAACCCAGGTAGAATGAAGCTGGGATAACAAATTGGAGCAGCACAGCAGCCACAGAGGAAGACCAGGGGCAACCAGGATACCAAAAGGAGAATGGAATTTATTTGCATTCCTGTGCTTTTGTGCAAAAGATAGACATAGGCCACTGCAAAGCTGATTGAAATAGCAGCTTACTCTGCAGCATTCTTGTGACCGTAAAATTCAAATTTTTGTACCGTATTGGCTGTCCCCTACTCCACGGTTTCCTTTTGCTGAAGTTTACTTAAATTCATTAGGATTCTCCCACTTGAGCACAGCTCCTTCATCAGCAGATCTCATTTAAGAGCTGAGTCCATTCAGCTTGTTGTGAAAGAGGAAGCTCTGGAAAAACAATTTTCTGAGCCAAGTTCAGAGTTGTTGCTAGCTGTGATATTATTGCAAGTCAACATAAATGATAATAAAATGTTGATACTTGTATGTCCAGGAAATTATGTTGCAAGGCTGTTTTGTGCAGAATGAATAACTGGAAAGCACAGAGTAGATGAAACTACCTAAAAGATGATTTCTTTGTTATCTTCTACCTTCCAGTCAGAAAATTTATGGTTAGAATACACCTCGTTATGAATGTATTGTTACCATTGCTTTGTAAAGCAGAAGCATCTCTTTCTAAAGCCTGCCTTATCTCTCACTGACCTCTACGGCTATAAAGATGAGTCTTGTGTCATTTAGTGCAGGAGATGTCTTATCTTTATAACCAGCACATTTTCAGAGCAAAGTCAGCTTCTTATTGCTTGTATTCCACTGTGGAAAAGTTTATTTAAAACAGAAAGGAACCTGATCGCTGCAGTGTCTCTTATGGTTACACTGTCATTTGCTCCATGTATTAAATGCAACTGTTTTAGGCACAACACACTTGCATAGGGCTAAATCCACATCTTTAATTCTTTAATTCAGTTTTTACAGTCTACAGCTTCTCTGTGATTAGAAAAGGGTTGTTGAATTTTGTTTAAATGTAGTTTAAACTTTTAATTACCAATAGAAACTGAGAAATCTGTGCTCTTGAGATGACCTTGTTTACATGCAAACATCTGTGAGATATATACATCTTTGTGTTTATTAACTAAATTATAATTTAAACAGAATCTCCCCTATCAGTTTGGGTATACTCCTCTTTTCACACAGTCCATTAAGCATTATTCCCTGAAGGTTTACTTTTTTTAGAGTGCCTGTTTTATTGGGTACAATTTCCTCATGAATGACTGTTACGTTGAAGGAAACATTGTGTATATAAACTAGATGTTTATATACTACAGTAAGCCTTGAGCAAGGTAGTACAATTTACATAATTACATATGTGGGAAAATAGATCAATTAAAACAAAAAGTGTAGTTACTTTCTTAGATTTGTGTTGGGCTGCCAGATGTGGTTTGAAGGTCTTTGGTCTGACTGGTTGAAGAGTTTGCAACAAGCCGTCAGACTCACTCTCTAGTAACAGTATGGTTAATATCCTTATAAAAAATACTACTGACTTGTCTCTACTAAGACCAAAACTTATCCTTTTCTGCAAACTGCCTGTTACTATAAAACTATATGTGAGATCCATTATTTTTATATCACCATTATTTTTACACAACTATTGTTGGCTGTTAATCATGTCCGCCATGGAGGGCGGTTGAAAGTGTCCCTTGGGAGACAGTTCTGA
>BJBW01015741.1:0-39455 GCA_004320125.1 Scolopax mira
TTCTTCATCCCCAGCAACCTGCTGTCTCCGTGAGAGATTGTCACACAGGTGACTTACTGGAGTTTATTTTCTTTGCTTTCCTTTCAAATTTTTCTTCATTATCATATAGTATTTTTTTTAAAATGGAGGGTACACAAGATATTCATAATTAAGTGTAAGTTTTTTAAAGTGGATAATTGATATGCACAATCACTATATGTAACCAGGTTTAATATTCAATACATCACATATATATAGCAAATAGTAGCACTTGGCTCTCTTCTGTGCTTGAACCATACCATGTATGCCAACATTTCTTGTAAATCAAGATGTTCTATGACTAAACTACTTGACTCGTTCTTAATCCAGCAACCCAAACACTCTGATACTGACAAAACTCGTACTTGGTTCTTGACTGAGTTGTAAATCAGATTTTACAACATGAGAAAGAGATTGCTATGATATACAAGAGGCTAATTACTGGGATTCAGTTTTGTAAATTACATTTTATATTTGGATAAAAATACAGTTTTTCAAATTGCAAAATTCCATTGTCTCTGGTTGCTGCTTTCTTATTTTTTGGTTGTAGGCTTTGAGTCCGGTAAAAGATGAATGTTGTGCTTGCTAAGGAAAAGGACTGTGGAATGTAAAAAGTATTTGCTCATTCCAACTTCCCAAAACCTCCTTAAATGCTTATAAATTTAAGTAAATTCTGTTTGTGGTTCAGTGTCCACATTGTGTGGAAGTATTGCCTTGTAAACCCTGGTTTACAGTCTTCGTCATTGTCTTCCTCGATTCCCTTTTAGCTTAGCATTAATGTCCTTCTTTGAAGCTTTGCAGGTGTGGGTAGATGTTACTTACCTTCTACCCTTGAGCAAAGAAGTTGATTTTACAAAGAGATGTCCATGATCACCTTTGGCAAATGGCTTTATCTCCCTGTGATATGCTGGAATCCAATGAGACTTTCCTTGTTATCTTAATTAAGAAATAGTCATGTATTTTCTGGACATATAATTCTTAGTGCAAGAGTGTTAGGAATCCTTGAGGACCTTTTAATTTTATTTCCTATGGATTCCTAACTGCATCTGAGCACATTACAGAGGAGCTATATTAACAGAGGAAAAGTTTAGTTTTTTACTGCTGTCTTCCACAAAAGAAAGCTGAATTTGGTGAGTGCAACAAGTGCCCTTGCTAGTGTCTTCATTGTACTTCAACATAGCACAAGAAGAAATAGCATGAACCAGGAGCCTTGAGAGTCCAGGAAAGGTCAAGGGTACGGAATGTGATTGATTGCATGGTCTTCATGAGGGCAGGAGTCCTGAAGCTTGCTGCAGCTAGTGAGAATGCAGTAGCTCCCATCTTCCTTTGGACAAGAAATTTTCCTGGCAACATCTTAAAGGTAGTGAGGAGCTTGGATTTTTTGAGTAAAACGTAGCTAGGTTCTAGTTTAATCCTGTATATGGAACCACTGAAACAACAGACATTGCTGGAGAACTGATAGTCTTTCAGTGTCTTACCACAGGTTTTCCAGAAGGTATAGCAGTTGTATTCCCACAGTTAACTGGAGAAAAAAAATCCAGCCTCAAAAAAGAACCACAAGATAAGCTTCCGAGTTACCTATGCAAGTGTAAGCTGAGTAGCAGGTTCTGCTGAGGGATTCTTTCATGCAAGGTAAATGGATGTAGGTGTTGAGATGTGACTTCCAGATATTCTCTTTTGATATAATGAAGTTAAATCTGGGAAAGGAAGAGCACAAGCACTTTCAAGTTAACTTGTAGTCTCATTTCATAGTATTTTCTTAGCAAAATGAGTGTCTCGGGTTTTCATCCATGAATGTGTAAAGAAGATGATGGAATATTCAAAGGTCTCTTACAGAACAAATAATACCACATTTGAGAATACCTTTACTTATTTCAATGCCATGTATTTGTCATATGTATTATACTGATTTGGATTGAGGATATGTTTAGACAGTATACTTTTTTTGCGTGGAAGTCTTCTTCCAGTCATAGCTGAAAAAATAGTAGAGGTTAAGGAAAACACAGGAACCATAAGACTAAAGCAGTGAAAGAAATTTTAAAACTTAAAATGTACTGGCCACAGGGCAACCATGAACAGCAGGTTTATTCTTTGTAATTTAGAGCCTCAAAGTCCATCTGTCTAGAATTTGATTTGCCCAACTGTCATACTAAAGACCATGTTCCCATTTACTTGCTATCCACAAGACCACCCAGGGGTTTCCAGTTATTTTTAAAGAGGTGTTGCTGTGGAATTGACAGTGAGAAGAATGCAGAGATGCTATTCTTTTGATCCCCTTCACCCTTCCCCTCCCCACCACCAAATCAAAGACAATAGTTTCATTGTGGACTGCTCGTTGAATTGTCTTAAATCTGCACAGAGCACAAATGCAGGCATTCAGAAGCTTCCAAAACCTTTCAGTTATTCTTGGCCTTTCCTTTGAGTTATCAAATTTACTTTTGATTGTGATAAGATGCTCTAGCATATATTTTAAAAAATTTAACCTGCTAATCAAACATTGTCAGGATGAATATATAGAGTTACTCATATATGCACAGCCATGAACGTTTCACAGTTTTTGGGATGCTGTCTTCTAGGACCATCACTGTATCAGAGCTCTGAACCCGCTCTTCAAGAAATATCTGTCATTTGAGCTGTTGAAGAATCCTTATTTAGTTGCATAAAGCCTGCAAGAAAGAGTTAGGCAGTTCTAATTCCAGCTGGGAGAGAAGAGTCAAACACATATCCAATAGCTAGCTCATTATAGAACAGTGTTAAACATAAGGCTTATTTCAGGAACTTACTGAGTTTTGTAGTTTATCTGTTATATAGTTAGGTTCATGGGCTTTTTCTTATTCGTTTATTCAATTTTTATTTATGGAGCACAGCAGCATCTACAGTTTCATCTATTTTTTTGACCTGTCATCCTGATTGTTTTAAGATGTAGTTGGATTGCATTCAGTAGCTCTATATTGAAACATGTAATGCATGTATGTATTGAAAGAAACATGAAAATGTATGAAAATATCTAATTGTGTATAATGTTGGAATGTCAAATTGAAGATGATAACCGCTTTTCACCATTCAACAGAGCGTGAAAGAGCAAGAGATTCAAAAACTTCATTAATTGCTGTAACATGACGTTACAAGCCACCTGCACTTCAAAGAATTTACAGTGAAGCAGATGGATTGATGAATATGCCATCAAAGATTTTGAGAATGTTTGTTTTAAAAATAAACTGCTTTCTAAGTCATTGACAATCAAAGCATACAATTTACAAAAAATATCACTGCTCTTTTTTTCTTGTATAATTTTAAAAACATATCCTTGTCTTTGGGAATGGGATTCAAAGATGACATTTTCATAAGCGGTGACTGCAGCAGATTTGAAACAATCTTCATGTCATAAGAAGATTTATAACCTCTTACGTTTCATGTGTGTCTAATAACTGCGGGCAAGAGTGGAGTGTTAGTGTTTTTATAATTTGGTTGTGTGGGCCTGGGGCTCATGGAAGTGCAGAATTAGTCCTCTTGAGTAGACTTAGTAGTGTGACGGGATGCTGTATGAGCATAGTTAACAACACAATAATAGTCTACATTGTCAATTTTACCAAAAAAAAATCTTATTTTTTATTGTCTTCAACAGAGAGGAATGAAATTTGTGCCACAGTAAGTGGCTTTATGATTAGTGCAGTCTTACTTATAAGAGGGCCTGGAAAACTGAAGTCTTGTATTGCAGAGTTGTGTTTGGCATCCTAAATTCAGTCATTCCAATAGCAAAAGTATTACTATTTGTATGAAGTGGAGGAGATGTTATTGTTCAGAACTAAATATCAGATATGGGGGATGTAACAGAGGAAATATAGTAATGTTTCCCCTCTTTTGAGTGCTGACATTGCTACATGATCATTTTCCTCTAGAATAGATTGATTCATCAAAACTTCTTTCCATGGTTAAATATAAATTATATCAGAAACTTACCGTTAAGTTACTTCTGGACTGACTTTCACTGTAAATTTCACTTTCATCATCTTCATTTCCTAAAATCATTATAAACAGGAAAACTCCTAATTTTAAAATGTGGTTTAGTACCGTGTTATAGTGCCTGCTAGGTGAGTTCTTCTGAGACAAACAGAGATGCGCATTCGTACTTTAAAAAAATCATTTCCAGTTTTGCAGCTTGATTAGATGTTGATTGCTTCATAAAGTTCTTTCTTTGTAGAGGGAGAGTGAATGAATATCTCAACTTCAGTTAAAAGAAGAGTAGAAGTAAGCTTATTTCTTCATTGTGAAAAATTGTGAAAACTATCTAAATCTACTAGAAAGAACAAAATTTTGAAAAGAAAATTAGGGAAAACCCTACAGTCTACAGACAGAGTCACTTTCTTGTTTGAGGAAAAAAGAGAAAAATGAAGGAAAATGGTAATACAGCCGTGTTGTGTCAGATTTGTGTTCTCCAAAATTTAAAATGTATGATTTCACGGCATCCTTCCAAATGGTTTCATTTGACCTTTGTATGTGGAACTCTTAGCATAATAGACTAAATATTTACTGAAGTCTTCAACAATGAGTATTTGAACAATGCTGTGGGTTTTTTTGCAATACTAAAGAACACGAATACCAAAGAAGAAGAAATAGCGTGGCAAATATTGACAGCATGTAGCAAATACTTTGTAGGAAGTGTCAGAGAAAATGTTGTTTGTTTGAGGTTTTTTTTGTTGTTGTACATTTTATCACTCAAGCTGGAAGAGGAGAGGGGAAAATGAAATAAGGAAGAAAACCTTAATAGCTTAAAGAGATCTTTACAGGCAGCAAAAAGCAAGTTCGTTTCACTAGGTTAACATTTGCTAAGCTGAGGTTGGCACCTTCACTGGAAAAGAAAATGTAGTTATCTACAAATCCCTTTCATTAAGTACAGGATTGTTTGTAAGACATCACTGTTCAGAGGCATTCTTGTCTGTGAGAGACTGGTGGGACTGTTAGAGTTACAACAAAGTGTTTGTACCTGGTGTTTAGGCACACCTGGTGTTTAGCCTGTGACACAACTGTACCTTCAGAAGTGATTCCTTTTTTTCCTGCATATGCTACTCATACCTTCTAGGATTATTGGTGGTGTGCTAACTGTAGTAAAAGACTGTGGTTTTCTACTTTAATGGGAAATATTTGCCATTTTACACTTCACAAGTCTCCTCTATAACCTACAGCCTCCCTTACTGTTTTTCCTCCTTCTCCTAAGGACAAGAAGATAAAATAAGCTTTAGCAAACTATTGCTACATTTCCATCTTCCTTTATATCAAAAGTGATTGAGATGTAATCACTGGGTAGTTGATTGTTTTTATAATGGGTAGAATTTCTCATTTGCATTTGTCTAGGTTTCATTAATATTATTCAGTGTATGCCAAAGAAGATGTTATGATGATGTGTGTCTTTTAAATACCTGAGATACATAGAATTTGTGTCTCTAAATAGGATAGCACTTCTGTTTTCCCCTGATTATTAGTATCTGAAATAATAATACAAGTTAAAGCATACCTCTATGCTGTTGGAGGAAATCTGAGATTCTAAACAACAACAAAACCACTTTGTGATGCAGATGTGATTGGAGCAGTTGGAAAGCATAAATACAGGGGAAGTGTGTTATTTTCCTGTTGAGAAAGAGGGATTTGCAGTCTTTCAGATAGCAACTTGCCCAGATTTCACTATCCTGTCAGCACTTTAGAGTGTCATTCTAAAAGATGACTGCAGCTCAGATGTGGTAACTAAGTGCTTTGATGTCTCTGTTCATCCTTTGCAGATCATAATCCATTTTACTCCTCAGATCACCTCAGACTGTGATGTTAATAAGCATAATTTATATTCACTGTTTAGAAAAGAGTCTGAGTGATATCATAAATGTAATGGAATCCGCTTAAGTAATGTGTAATCTTTTTATTTTGCATTTATTTTGAAGGCTTGTTTGCAAGAACATAAGTTTTTGGGGAAGGTACAGTCATTTCATTTATCAGAAGAAGATTAAAAGTACTGTTAATATTTTGGAATTTGGTGGGTACAATTTGTGACAAACTATTAGCTTGTGTTGAATTCAGTCGTGGTTTAGTGCATAAAACCCCTTTTAGTTTGTTTTTCCTGCTGGATTTTTTTCTTATAATACTGAGATCAAATATGAGACTAAAAAACTGGTCAAGCATGAAATTGTTTTTCAGTATTGTGGGAGATAGTTCAAATGGCAGCAAAATCTGGAGACTTGTGAAGATTTTTTTATCTGATGCTCAGAAACATAAGAGCACATAAAAATAACACATACAAATGTATGTGATGCTTGCTTGACAAACCAGTAATGTTAATAAACACTAATCTGGACTTATGTTTAGCTTTGGATGTACCTGTAGCCATAGCCACGGGTGCAAGAACTGGTGTAGATCTTACACCTTATGGCAACTGCCACTGACAAGCAATTAGAGTTCATTATGACAGTGCTTATGTCATACTAATTACCATTCCTGTTGTGCTGTTTTCCTTGTTTGACCGAGTGACAACCACAGGCCTGGTGGCCTGTGTGAATAATCAGCTGAGAAATTGCTAGCTGCGGTAGAATTTGTACAAAATGCTTTCAAACACAGATGACATCCTATCTTCTTGCATACAGTATAAGCAAGACTGAAATTCCACCAGAGTTCCTGTGAAAAAACAGTAGTAAATGCATAAGAATGATAAAAGCAAATAATCCTGAACTTATTTCTGTCCATAATAATTTGCTGTATTTCTGTCCACCAAAACAGGATGTAGTGATCAGACTGGAAGCCAGTACACAATGGATATATGATAAGAGCTATTTATAGCTTGGTGTGCTAAGCAAGCCTTCCAAGTCACAGACCCTCCAGTCTCCTCTTCAGTCAAGAAGAAAAATGCTGTTAAACTAAATGCTTTGTCTCAAGCCAAAAAGAAACTGACTTTCCTGTTTTGGGACTTGTTGCTCCCAGTTTGGAATGGGAACCTTGCAAGTCATAAAACATCCCCACAAGGCCTGTGACTGTGGTCAGACTGTGCCCTAGATCTTCTCTAACAAATCCCTGGCAACATAGCACTTTTGCATCTGGAAGAAGACAGTGTACAATGCTTGGGAGGTGAAAATGAAGTGAATGTATAGGGGAGGTAGAATCACAAAGTTTGAATAACATATAGGTATACGTTTAATGAAATAGAACTGGGTTCTGGTAATTATTTTACAAGTTTGTTTTGGTTTTCTTTCGCCTTTCCAGAGTTTGGTGGAATATGAAGTGTTTGCTGTAGCCAGAGTCCAAGGAAGGACAGGTGGCACAACTCAGTCATGATAGAGTCAGATGGTGGACAATTGCTTCATTGTGCTGATGTCCAGGGGCAGAAGCTCTCAGATGCATAAGGCATTTCCCGAGCAGAGTAATGCACTGCCTGTTGGTCGTGACATATAGTTTGGCAGCTTTATGGGCAGTATCAAATTGAATGCATTAGGTCTTGAAAACACATTTTCATCCGAGTCTCTGCAAAGGCAAAAGATATTGAATGATTCTGACAGAGAACAAAAGGCCTCTTATATTAGGGTCTTATTTGCCTCATATATTGCTTTTCTTCATTATTCATGTTTGCATTAGAGACAAATATGTCAAGGTGGAAGTTACCTATCTTTATTTTACTTTTTGTTCTGTTGCTAAGTGCCAGGTCTCTGGCAAGGGACAGTATTATGAATAATGTATGAGAAACAACCCGAGTATGAGGATGTTATCCTTTGAAACAACTGCAGTGGGAAGGGTCGTGGATCACTCAGATCATTATATCATTGGCATACGAAACCCCAAGTAGTTTATTTTGTATGTGATTAGGGAGGGGAAGGATTTCTTGAATACATCTGTGGGAAAGCAATGGAGGAAACAGGGACTATGTAAAATGCAAGTGATGGCACTTCCTTTCCTTTACCATCTTCTGTCTGACTTCTCTCCTTAAATTTCAAGTAGAGTTAGTTGGGAATATTCTGGCAGAACAGTTTTTCTTCAGAAAATGCATAAGCATTTTGATTTCAGGAAACTTTCACTGCAACACAAGTGAGATTCTGGCCTAGTTTCCTACCATTTTGCCTGGGGCTGCTGAGGAACTGGAATCACTCTATCCCTGGCCCTGAGGTATCTCTTGCTAGCTTGCCTATCAAAAAGCCAGTAGCTTCTGTGGCTGCAAAAAGTGTAGGAACATAGAAGTGTTGAGGGCCTTGTGACAGCTGCTGTCAAGGCTCACTCCTTTCAGCAGAGAATTTATACGCATTTTGGAGTCCAGGCTCAAATTTGGGGTAGTCTGTGTTTCTGGAATCTTTACTTGGTGGACTGATGTTTGGAGGCAGGGGGCAATGGCAGCCCATTCCCGGAGTCTCTGGGAGCAGAAACATCAGCAGATTTCTTTTGGAAAATGAAATCTTTTGACTTAATACTAATAGTAGATTAAAACATTAAAACTTCCAGAGAAAGAAGATGGACTTTGCCTTGCTTTATATATTTGTACTGTGCTAGCTTTGTTAACAAGATTTTGTGGTCTTCTCATGAACTTTGAGGCCCTTTGAGAAATATCCTTTACGCTTGTGGATGATCTTTCTGGATTCTATATTAATTTCTCCAGTAAATGAATCTGAGCAATGGCTGTTACCTACTGGTTGTTTTCCTACCGTGGACATGGCATTGGCATCACCATCCAACTATTATTTTTCTGGGAAAGTGATATTAGGTGTTCTGTGTATGAAAAAAATATCAACAGCAGATAATTTGGGAATTGCATTGAACTATCTGCAGAGGGAATGAAATAAAGAAATGGAAAAATACTGAGTGTTTGAGGGAAAACAACACAAGTGACAACAGAGATTTAAAATAATGGATGAGAAGCTTCAGTGGTATAGAAAATTCAAGAATAATCTATGCACGGGAGACAGCAGAGAAAGGAGAGCATAAGCATAAAGAAGACTGCAGGGTAGAAGATAGATAAAGGAAAGGATAGGCAGATGAAAATAACAGAGCAAGAAAAAAAGAAAGAAGTAGAAAGCTAAACACAGGATATAAGAGAATATAAAGAAGAAGAAAATTAAAAAGGTGAGGGTGGGGGGAGTATTAAGAAGGGAATGACAAGCGTAGTATGAAGAAGCCTACTCCTTCTCTCTTTAATAAGTAGTTAAATCCTCTTTTTTTCTTGCAGTCTGTGATTACAAAGAGGTGAGGTTTCCACAGCCTTTGATGAAGCAGGATACAGAGGCAGAAGTCTGAGAGGTCTGAGAGGAGAGGGCTCATCAGGAGAGGCCTTGGGATGCTGCTGAGGACTTTGCTGCCCCAAGAACTCTAGGAACTGATTTACAATTTGGATTTTTCATTTTTAGAGAGCAATCCAATGCAATCCATCTAGTGATTGCACAGGGTTTGGAATCCTGCTGAAGTTCCCCCAGGTGTGTGCACAGAGGACATTGCTGCTTAATAGTGGAGAAAATACTTAAACAATACTGTCTTTGCAATTGGTAAGATTAATTTTATCATATTCATTGTCTGAAAGTGAGTGTAACATCATAGGAGGGTCATAGGGGAGGCTTCACGGCAGGATAGAAGTCATACAGTTAGTGTTACTGTAGTGAGAAATATTCTTTAAGTTAAATTTCTTCAGCTTATTAGAACTGGAACGATGTCTCCTCTCCAGATTTGTTGGAGACCTGGTGTGGCTGCCATATCCAACTCACATAACAGACTGGAGAAGGATCTCAGTGTTGGGCAGCTGCAAACACTTTTTAAAATTTTAAAATCCTTTCTGTATTATAAAGTAAACAGTAATTTACATTAGCTGGAGATTAGGGCATTAGGTGTTTTGAAAGTGTAATCTTATTTTCATACTCTGTTTTATAGCATTTAAGAAGGAGGGACTTCAGAAATGTCATTTTAGCTCTTAAAATATATCTAATTTGGGAGGAATAAGTGTGGATGGTCAAAATCATACAGGTATGCTTTTAACTCAAGCATCTGTAAAGTGTATGACTATGGCATAGGCAGAAAGTTCAGCCAGTTGATAACAATTTTATATAGAAAATTGTTTTCGCTATTTCAGTTTGATACATACTGGTACAGACAAAAAAGAAATATTGATGGTTTTAAATAGATTTCTTTTAGATATCAAAAGATCAAAACTATCACACAGTATCTACAGAATACATGAGTCAACCAGGAACGTACTTATTTAACATCTCCCTGATACATTTGCCCCAAATGAAGGATACCTTATTTGAATTGAATTGAAATAGTATCTCCGGAGGTAGTAGTATAACCATCTAACCATGAGTACCTCACAAATTTTACAGCAGTATATCTTACAACCTTCCTGTGATGCCATTCAATATGGGAAATGGCTTGTATCTTTGGACTTCAAACTTTAAAAAAAAAAAAAAGTCGTCATAGTACACAGCACAGAACAATAAGTAAATGTAATGAAATAGTCAGCTACATAAGGTAGATAGTTGCGTCACTGCCAAGAAAATGTTTAGATAAATCTGCCTTAATCTCCTAAGATAACTCAGGTATAGATGTATGAATTAAATAGCAGTTATAATACAGTTTGGTCTTGCTTATGATACAGTATTTGTCCAGGTGAATGTCTGATGAAAGAGGGAAAAAATATACAGTGCCTGCTCTAGGCCCTCACACTCCTTCCTTACAAGTTTAAATAATATTTCTCCACTTTTTCCTATAAACTGTGTACCTCATTAAGCATAGTAACCAACAATGCACATATGCCACTAGTGTCCACTTTCCTTCGGAGATTTAGGGTGATAAGAAGATAAAAGGTCTGCCTACCAGATGGAGCTTGTCAGATTAGCAATTGGAGCAGCGTAAAAAGCACTGTCATATTGTTTTTTTCTTTTCCCTTCCCTTTTTTTTTTCCTTGAGACACAAAGCAATCCTTTTATAACACATGTGCATATTTTATGGGGTGGTGGTTTTTTTTTTTTAGGAAGAAAGGGAGGGGAAAAAAGGCCTCAGCAGAAGGTCACTGGTGGTTGTACCACTAGCAGAGTAGCCGTTGCCTTCGGGCACTTTCCTGCTTTCTTCATAATAAGGAACATTAGCAACCAGTGGCTCAGGAAAGGCAGAGTCAAATAAGTCTCTTGGGGACAAGTAGGCCACATGAAGTGAGAGCCATTAGAGAAAGCAATGAGATTACTGCTCCAGAAAGGGTTTACCACATATATTACCACATAGATTTTACAGGGCTGCCAGCTCACTCAACTTACAAATGTCAAACATGATTTAAAAGGTTATTATACTATCAAGAGAGAAAGAGGATGATTTTCTATCACTGAAATTTCTATTTCATTCTCTTACACGTACTGCATCTTACAGAGTTCAATATAGCCAAATAACCGGCTTTTATCTTTAATAAGTGTTTTATAGTCATCAAATTGGAAAAAACATTTTCACTTTATTTGTACTAGAAAATTTATCTTCTCTCATCACATAACGGTGTGATAAATATTGCATGTAAGTCAAGTATTGAGAATTTGAAAACTTGTCTTTTGGACTGACTGTATTTGTATGCTGTATCTTGGAAAGGGCACAGACCCTTAATTACTGTGAAATTGGACTGATGTGTTTTAAAAGCAGTATGTGCTTTTTCTAATACACTATAAAGCAGTAGGGATCTTCAAATAGATTCAGAAACTTGGGGATACTTGTCTCTAGTTTAGTAAATTATATGAAGACTTTATTTTAACTGGCTCTTAAAAGCAAAACTGAGAAAAAAACACGTTTTTACATTTTATGTCCCTAGGTATTTTTTCGTAGCTTAACAGGGACCTCTGTTGAGGTGTGCAATTACATTTTATTTTATAACCAGGCATCAATTTTAAGCAGTTGCTTCAGTACTAGCTATCTTGGTATCTTATTTTGCTTTCCAATCAGAATTAAAATTGAAACTTATTAAGCACTGGCTGTTTTGTACCTAGTTACTTTCTGGCTTCCAGCAGAGTTGCTAAATTACATAATACAGTGCATCCTTACTTCAATTTTTTACCCACCTAGAATCCATTGCAACATGAAGCAAAAGCTGATTTGTGTGATCTGGATATTTAAAGGGAAACCTCCTTTTCTTTTTCTCCTTTCTCCTTCTGGGGCATCTTATTTAAGCTTCTCTAAAATAGTAATGATTTTTCCAGACTTGCTTTCCACATGTATAAATCATGCCCATTCACACAGTGAGTGGGAATTTGTATTTATTTTTATAAATCTGTAAAATCTAATTTGCTAACTTCTTATATTTGACGCTGACTCCAAATAAAGCAGTATATTGAAGCTTGTAAAGAATGATGGCATTCACTGCAGTTTGGGGCAGTAGGTTTTAGTCTTTGATATGCAAATTTTCTTTTTTTCTTTTGTTTTGGTCCTAAAGCATTAAATTTAATACTCTAAATTTGCACAGGTACATATGTATCAAGATTAATTTAAAACATTTGGGAAAAGCTTACTGCGGAATCTCTGCCTGAAAAGCAGCACTGAATTGTTCTAAAATCAGGACGTCTGTTATCTTCATCTGTCGCTGGAAGTTTGAGAATCTTCATGTTTCAGTGGGCAAAGTGCCCAAGTTAGGAAGGAAGCAATCTTGAAAGAAATAAGACAAATCACCAAATTGCCAAATAAAGTAGCTTAAGAAAGAGTAACACTTGATCTTTCCCATCACCATTTTTCTACAAGAGTTGCAAAAAAATATGTTTCAGATTTTTAAATTGTTATTTCAGACCTCTTGAGAGAAGTATGTTTTCTTTATGAAATAAATGTTTTACATTATATGGAATGTCAGTCAGCTGGAAAAATCCATGTACTTCGTTCTTGTTAGAACTCAATATGAAAACAAAAAACAGCAAGATGAAAATAAATTAGGACCACGGGAATGAGCTAAGTGCTCTATTTTATCCCGCTCCATTGATGTTGAATTCAAGTGGCGTACACACAGAAACCTATTTAAAAGATTGCCTGCAAGATACAAATTGCCAGCCTCGTTTTGCTTGGGTGTGGAGGACAAAACTAGTTGAATAATAATGATATATTTTCACTTTTGTAACACTTTTTATCTGAGTATTTCAAAGCACATTGTAATAATCATCACATGAACTTTGTCAGCTTGTAAATAAGATCTCAGCTTTACAAACCCAGATAGCGAGACAAAGGAGGAAAGTACCAATTGTGTTTTGTGGCAGAGCTTGAGAAGGGATCTTGATCCTCAGCATCCTGCTGAACCATTAGAAATTATACAGGTTATAACTGACTTTAAAAACACAGGACTCTAAGGTAAGCATTATGTCTGAAGCATAAAGGGAAATACTTTTCAGAAAGATGGACTTTTAGTATTGTTTAGATTCACTAATTTAAAAGTGGATATATTTCTCAAACTTCATTGTTAAGCATCTCGTCGTTTCAAGGGACAGCATTGAATAAATAATTTCAATATTCCCAGAGGCCAAAAGATTGCTTATTAATTTTTCTCTGGGAAAAGAATGCAGCACAGCCCACCTGGCTTATAAAAGTACTTCATAATGCTTTTAAGTGAGGAAAAGTCTTAATATTTTTTTTTACAGGGCAACCACGTTTAATGAGAACTTGCTTATAAATAGAAAAAAAAAGAAGTCATTTATGCAAAGCTAGTATATAAAAAAAAAAAAGGCTTGGTAATTTATTCTCCTTTTGTATTCCCAAATAAACTGGGGAGAAATATGAAATCGTGCTCCCAGATTAAGGGAGAGAGCAGCAGGATTGTTTCAGTGGTGGTGATGCAGACTCTGCCTGGAAGCACCCTGAGCCCTCTCAAGATAACCTTTGGGTGCAATTCCACTGCAAAAAGAAATAACAAAGCATCTGGTGCGATGGACCTTATTGCATTTTAGTTATAGGGAATTTGTAGCCATCTGATAGTTTTCTACTATGTATTTAGTTTGGGGGGAGAAGAGGGAACCTTTTAAATTTTTCAATGAGGTGGTGATAATCCTAAGTAGACAGTAGTGAGACAGCAGTCAGGTTCAAGCACTTGGATACGGGCAAAGATGCAACGAACATAGTCAGTTTATTACATGTTTTGAACAATTTTGGTGTTTTTATTTTCTGTAGTTTGTTCTTTTATGTGAACACTTAGTCTAACTGGATTGTAGCATTTAGTTGCTTGATGCTGGAGTCTGATCCCAGTTGAAACCCTTGGGTACTGCTGCAACAGAAACAATAACAAGGAATTTGTTTGTCAGGTTTCCCTTTGTTTTTAATTGGATCTGTCAACCCCTTTTAGCTGGAATAGACTTCAGAAACGGTATAGTTAGGGGGCTCTCTGTGGTCAATAGCTTCAAGGGATAGATTCTTCTATCAAGACTGGTAGTATTAGTTACTTGGCACTTTTGCTTAGCACACACTTTTGCAAATAAAAATGAACTTTACTGTTTGTGTATTCTGGTTGTAGCAATTTATCTGTATAAAGTCAAAGAACAATATTTTTATGGTATCTGTATATTCTGTACTACTTTCCAGACATTTACAACTTTGTTTCTCCAAATTTGTTTGCCATTAGGAAATGTCTTATGGTAGGGGGAAGGAAACTAGGAGGACAGCGGAAGAAAATGGGGAGATGATAAGTTATAGGTGGGGAACATCCTCCCTTGCAGGGCTGCTTTGAACTGTTACTTATAAGACTGCAATTAACACAATCGGTCTCTATTCTTTTTGAAATTCACTTTCATGCTTGATTATATTTATTAATCTCTGCTGACTCAATGGGTTTATTTACTTATTTATTTTTATATCAGTAATGTGTTCTTTTATGGAAATTTTTTTTAAAAACTGTGATCAAACAGCCCTGATTCCATTGAAATAAATCACAGAACTCCCACCAGCTTCAGCTGAACTTGGCATTTAACTCCTTGTCATGAATCCCCACCATGCCACTTCTTTGGTGAGAATCATTACTGAGACTTCTTGCCCCATCAACTCAGGTCCCTGGTTTCTGTAGAACCACAATGTTTGTTTAATGGTCAATACAGTAAACCAGTTCATTAAAATGCTTTTTTTATAAGTTACCTTTAAAAAGAATCCCAAAATTGTTGTGTTTCAAACATCCCTATAAGCAGCAAGACAGATAAGGATAGGTTCGATTTTTTGAGAGTTTTAGATGCTTAACATATCTGTTATTTAAATAGCATTAGGTATCTATGTAGGAGATGAGTATGTAGTGAGTTTTTTGGATATATTCATAGCTTCCTGCTCTAGGACTATATTATACCTTACTGCATTTTGCCATCTCCAAAAAGACATGTAGAGTGGGATTTAGTTACCTAAACATAAGCAGCTACTGACATTGAGATGTCCCAGTATGTTCCTGCTCTGGCAGCACAAGTGTCTCTTGTGGAACCTCTTTTGTCAGCCATCCCTGGCCTCTAGAAATGCCTCAGATTACCAGGGAGCCGAGTCCCGTCATTGTTTTAGGATGAAACACTAGGTTTTGAACTCATACCTTTAGATGTCTAATTGTAGGTTGTAATGGGTGAGCTAAGTGTCCAAGTGCCCATTTTAAACAATGAAAACCTGGTGAACACGGTTAATGGGCTCAGAAAGCGACTAGGTCTGTCCTGTCATTCTCCTGATGACACAAATTTTATTGACCATCCCTTCACTGCCTTGTAATTAGAGCTTAGGCACCTACTTCATGAGATGCCACCTATATCTAGGTGTCCATAATGGAAAGTTGAACTCAATTATTTTATTGCAATCCCTTTGGGCAAAATGGAAATGACACAGCTGCACTAGGGAATCTCAACTGTTTTAGGAAACCTCTTGTTATGAATGATGATATGAGGAAAAGAAGAAAACAAGGATGACTTTCAGCTCTTAAATGGAGTTTGAAGAAAGATTTATTTGGACTAAATGTATTGTCTCCTTAACTGAGACTACCAGGTAGAGAGGTAAATATCAATATGGAACTTCTGTTGGCGTTTTCATATGTGGCTTTTAGTTCAGCTTAGGTTTTAGAGTTTGTTCGGAATTGTAAACATGATAAAAGACTACAGAATGTGCATATTAACATCAGTGTGGAAGCTTGATGGTTTGTTTGATTGTAGATGTACAGGAAACATTTCACAATGGTCCAGAGAAAATATTTTTGGCTTTTTGTGGAAAGACTACTGATGGAACACTTTGTTTAATTCCAGAAAGTTACTGACGTATTGGAGAGTTCAGCTAAGAATAACACAAATTAAAGGGCTAAAGGGTCTAATTTACTAAGAATGATTATGTTAAATATGAAAGGTTTGATGAAGTGATAACTAAGAGGGATCCGATAACTGTCTTTACTATTAACAGTGTATCATGCCAAAAAGGAGAGAGTAATTAGCCTGGAGGAACTGGAAGTAAAATATGTAAAATAAGAGAATAAATAGACAAGTTAAATCATATCCTTCTCATGCCCTAGTTGCTTTAATGTTCTCATCTCCCACATAAAATTCATATTTTTACTTCCAGACTGTCAGAAAAGATGACTACTATTTTACTATGTTAGCCTTCTTTTCCAGTGCATTAACAGACTTTTTGTCACCCCTAATATGAAACATTTCAATCTTTCCATTTTTGCTTTCAGTGCTTGTGTGTTGTGCATCTCTAGCCTAGACATGACCTTGAATATCTGCCCACTGGGACTTAGGTTCATAAAGCCCTTTTACCAGGGATTAATGGGTGTTGAACTTTAATTTAGAACTTTAACTTAATTTAGAAAACTTTAGCTTTTATACCCTTTCTTACCGATCTTTTCTTCCATTTCTGCAAACTTCAATGCCTCATTTTTTTCCTTTTTCCTTTTCCTGCCTCTTTGTCTTTCTCTGCTGCTGTTTATGCATCCATATGAAATTAGAGCTTGCAAAAAAAGTTTGGAAGGTTTGAAGGGAAAGGGTAGCATATTTTCTGTTGTATACGTGGCAGAATGGCAGAGGACATAGTTAAAAACTGTCAACAGATCAACAGTAATTTGTTAAGTTGCTGTGAGTCAGCTGTTGCCTGCACTCAACATTTCTCCCTAAATGCTTAAGTCCAGCCTTGTAGGGTTTACAAAGGCAACAAATTCAGAGGAATGCAGGAGTGGTAGCACTGCATTGGGAGGCAGAGAGTATGGAATACACCAAAACATGAAAAATCATCAAAATCATAATGAGCATGGTGTGTTTGATTCATTTGGTAATTTTTTTTCCCCACTGAAGCCATAAGATCCTAGGAACAATTAACTTTTTCTGTGTAGCAGTAAACTTATCTATGGAATCAAAGAAAGAATACCAGTAGAATCTGAGTTTCACAGCTGTGAAGCCCATCAAATTTCAGTTGCCTCACGTAGCTGCCCATGTGGTCTCTTTTTCTACCCTAGATTTGCTCAGCACATGTAAGGGCCTTCAAATCTTTTGACAATCGTGGCTGAGTTATCTCATTTGCTGTTTGTAGTCCATGCATTGATGTTATCGCTTCATGTTTTCTAGCTAAAGAAATTAGCTCCCATAATGCAACCTAATGGTATTCATATGTATCTTAAATAGATTTTAATAAATCACTACCTAAACCAGTAAATATAAAAATATGCTCTAATTATAAATTATTCATGTGTACATTTGAAAAATGTCAAACTGATATGAAATAGTTTCTTTGAACTCTTTTCTAGTGTCAAAAGTAGGGCAAGATAGCAAAATATCAAATTTGTCTATAATGGGCCCAAGGAAACACATTTATAAAGTACAGTTTGTGCTTGAATTGATAAAGAAAATGAAAGAAAAAAAAATCCAGCTTCTGGCACAGCCAAGTGACGGGTTCTGTTACAGGGTTCTGTTCCTTCTGTTATATGCAACAAGGGAGTTTTAAATAGACCTTTCTGGCAAAGAGAAACAGCAGGGTGAAGGAAAGCTATAAAAAACTCTGGCTTCCTTTAGCTGAAAGAAGATAAAATTCATAGAAAGTGGAGCTATAATACTTGACCACTTAAACTGTATCTGCAAAATGGGCATACTTTCTCATTGTGTGCACAGGTATTATGTATTGTAAGGGTAGAATTATGCAGTCTTATTGCATAAACTATTTTAGGTGAAAATTCAGCTTTGGACAAAAATAAAACAGGTGCCTTTTTAGATTTTACAAGGTTCTTTTGGATGCTAAACTTTCAAAATATGCCTTTAAACTATATGTAGCGAGAGATAAAGTCAACTGAGCTTTAGCTCATGAAACTTCATTAACCAGTTCTAAACCGTGTCAGCTGAAGGGTAAAGAGTTAGGCAGCAAGATTGTGGGTCTGCACAGCACTGCAGGCTGCTCTTTGTGTCCTCGTCCTGGCTTTTCTGCCCGCTGGATAGGAAGGCAGTAGTGAAATACTTCACTGTTTATAATGATGAAGTGCTTGCCCATGTCTCAGCAGGTTGCCAGAAAAAAAGCAGCAGCACGGGCCGGTTTGATAGGAGAGCTCATCCAAGCATTCTCAGCCAGAAATTCGGAAGTTATGATGTATGTGACATCTCTGAGGCTGTGTTGACAGATGAGTTATAAAGGAAGAAGTGCAATTGGTCATTAAGGTGCTAGGTGGTAGAGCTAATGCAGCTCGAGCAGGAAAAGAAAGTGGAGCTTCCTGTGTACATAAATCACTATGTTTTGTTTATATACCCTATATTGTTTCATGGTTACTCCCCGAGTAAGCTATTACTGCTAGGCAACCATAGTAGAAAGACTTGCAGAATTTAATTCCATACTAGGAATCAAATAATAATATCCAGATCTCAGTTGTATATAAAATAATTATTTCCCTTTTATAAGAAAACATTGCACTAGTTTCCTTTTTTGAACATCAACTACTCTAGTGCAGCAAGACCTATTACAGATCTAGAATAAGTAGGTATTTATGTGTGGTTTTCATAGATTTTGACAAAGGAGAGCAAAAAGGTAGGATTAATTGACTCCCTGATCTGTGTGTCATAGTTTGTTATGGATAGGGTTGAGAGCTAGAAGGACCGTTGATGTAAGGAAGAATTGTAAAGTTCAACACCCATGTTTGGTTTATGCATGAACATAAGTCTATGTTGAAACAGACTTACTGTATGTAAGTCAGCCAGTATGGAAAGTAGTTTTTCTCCTTGAACAGAAGGTATGTAAAATACTGCCCCTGAAGAAGGTGTTTGTTTGTCACTGATGATTTGACACTACATCAGTCTTCACCAGCAATATATCCCTTCCTTTGCTCATCAGACCAAAAAGAAAGAAAGAACAATTCTTCTGTTTGGATGATAATGCTATTTACTGAAGCAGAAGAGGGAGATGGAAAACTTTTTAAGTTGAAAAAGTGACTAATGTAGGATCTCAATACCTGAAGTCCACAACTGCTTATTACTGGGCAAGAGCAGATCTTTGTTTCAGTCCTCTGGGAAGTACTTTTCCATTTAAATAACCGTCTGCAATTTCTATGTATAGAGCTTTGGGGGTAGAATATAAGGTTTCCTTAAGCGGTACTGTGAATTTTATATGTGTTGGCTGGCCAAAATTCTTGAAGTTCAAAAGAGAAAAATGTATTGTTAAGGAAGCAACCATTGTATATGTTAAGCCAGTTCTAAAGATAACAACAAAGTGATCTTTTCTCAGTCAAGGAAGGGCAGCACAGTTGCCACGTGTATTATGTCTCTTTTGTGGACAAAGAATTATATTTTAAGCAAGATCAGTGTTCAGATTCTTGTTATTATTAATATAATTAAATAGATCTTTATTACTGAAATAAGAGTATCATTCCTTCTTATTATTCATTAAATTACAAGAACGGCCATGTTTAATAAATAAGTAATTTTAAATTTTCAGATATGTGCAAGTATAGGGGTAGGTGTTCCTTCTGAAATACTTTTGGAACATGGCATCATGATAGTGGTCTGAGACGGCCAATTTCATCTGCGTACCAAAATGCACTGAATACTTAGTTGCCAGAGTGAATTTAATGAACTTTTACTGGACAACGCACCAGTTTGAATCTACTTGCATGCTTATTTTGTAAATTGTATTTTGGAAACCAACATTGTTTGACAATATATTAGCAGGTATACAGACATTTATATTTATGTGTTCTATCAGGAGTTAAGGCATGAGTTTGTCTCCCACTGCCTGCACGCATTTGTAACTATGTCAGAAGCTAATTCTGATTTCAAGTCTATGTGTTTTTGTGAGATGTCTCCAGAAATGTGAATCTGACACGATAGTCATTAGAATTATGACACTTAAGCGGTAAGCTTTTTGGGATATAAAACTGGGAGAGATAGAAGGGAGAAGCTGCTCTGTGGCTGTCCATGCCTTTCCCTGTGTTTGTTAGTATAAAATCTCAGGTTCTTCTTCAGGCATTAAAATTAATTTAAAAATATAGAGAATAGAAATGGAGTGGTGCCTTGTATTTCATAAAACACAACAATCTATCTCTTCATCTAAGCAAAAAGGATATTACAAATTACTTAGAGTAAAAAGTGATTTTTTAAAAAAAAATTGGTAAGAAACTCTTAAGTGCCAGTATATTGTATGTGGGATTGTTTTCTATATGTCAGAATTTTCCATGTCCTTAAAGTTCCTTCAATATCTGTTATTATTCTAACTCTAGTAAGAATAATAATATTTTCTGTGGTGAAAGATTTTTTTTAATGTACATATACACATATATGTAAACAGGTACATGCATACACATATGTATGATATAAATCTAGTTTTTTCTGGGTGTGGTTTTACTGTTCTGCTGGTTTCCATCTGAAATTTTTGTGTGAAGCACTACAAAGTCACAACTTCAGTTTGCCAAGGCAACCTTTCATAGCTGGATTCTCTTGGGGTTTTACAGACCCTTGGAAGCGTGGGAGGGGAAGGAGGCGGTGGCTGTTCCGATACAGCCTGCCTTCTGTCTCCTCCTGTCCCTATTTCTGTGGCTCATACGCACTGATCCTGTTGAGTTTCTCACTTTTTTCAGCTGTCAGAAGCTTGCTGAGTTCTGGCGTTTCTGCAGGGTTTCCCCATGCACTATGAAGCACGCTCCTTTTTTTGACCCCAAGCTTATGTTAATGCCAGTCAAAATGGCATTGCCGAGTGTGACTTCCTGACTCACACCTTGGTGAGGAGGAGGATTCAGGAGACAAATGCTTTCCAGGAGAATAATTGCTATATACTTTAATTAGACACTTTACAGCCATATGGAACTATAAGAGAGAAAGATACAGCTTTAAAACTAAATCAGCTTGAGCCTTCTGTCAGTATCTAAAGTGCAAACTTTCTATTTCTTTAGAATCTTTAATTTTCTGCTGGCTGGCTGACTGTTGATTTCAAACTGTGGTCCACCACAATAGTGTCTTAAAGACTTTTCATGTGCAATTGATACTGGTGGAGAAGTCCCAAGGCATCTGCTTTTCTCCAAAGACTTACTCTTATTGAAATTCAGAGTTTTTCTTGGATGATAATGTTTTCATTTTCAGAAAGTTGCAACTTCCTTCATGGGGCTTTGCTGGCTGTGAGTTCTGGCAGTTTTTTGAAAGCTTCTCTTTGGTAGGAAGGTATGAATGAGGTACATGAATTTTCTCAGGAGTGTATTGGAATAATTTAATCTCATTGTTGTGGACAAGCACACTAGGAAAACAAGTCTGAGTTGCAGTGTTTGAAATCAAAAATATCACATTCACTTCCAACCTGGGAATGCAGTATAACAATATCACCATCCCTGGATAAGACAAAGCCAGGTCAGGTCTTTCTGTCACATTTAGTGGACTGCAGATCAGGTTTTCATAGTTACAGATGTTCATGATTGCAGAAACTCATTCAATTCCTGAAAGTGAAGAGAGAGGTCTCAGGCAAGATTCCTCTTCTAGATTTACAGCTTAACCAAGTCTCACTATATTAAGATTCAAGCATGATGCTCTCTTTTGATTATTATGTTAATTTTCATAACCTCTTGATAGTGGTCCTAAAATAGCATTTCTTTTTTTTCTTAATAGACTCTGAGAAAGAAGAAACTACCTATCTGATATTCAATGTTTTTCCTCTTAGAAGCAGAAAAAAAGAAATCCATGAGTTTATGTTCTGAATTCAGAAATGCTGAAATTTCTATTAAAAAAACTCAATATACTGACTACATAAATTAGTGTTGCAGGCATAAAAGTACCTGGTTTCTGTTATGATGCTGTGATTTGTATTTTTTCAGTGTTACAGAGTATAGCAGTCTTTACTCAACAAAAACAAAAATAAAGTGTAAAATAAAGAAAGTGCAAATGAGTAAAACTAATTGAACACCAGTATGATGGCTTTTCTCCTCAACTACTTGTGCATCTCTTAAGGGTTTAGTGTGAGCTCCAACAAGCTACCTCTGGGACCAATACTGCTGGACTTTTGTCCTGCTATATCGAGGGTTTATTAAGAGCTTTGCCCGTTTTATTTGGCTTTTTGATGTTTATATGTAGCTTGATTCAGGATTCCACCTTTCTCCGGTGCTCATTAGTCGCAGTGGCCTTTCTAAACCAGTCTTTTGGGAATGGCAGTGATTGTGACAGATGGCAGAGGAACAGAATTGCTCTGGGACACTGCTTCTCACTCTGTCTCTGTCTTTCTCTTGCCTTCTTTCCTCTTATTTCAGTGATGTTAGATTCCCATGCATTTGCCCCTGGAGAGACACAAATTGCAGTAGTTACTTATGCAGCACTTCATAGAGTACTTGTAAGAATAAACTCTCATGTTTCGCTTTGTCAAATAGAAATCAGTTATGTTTCTATTTTTTTACAATTGGATTTCTCTTTTTCCTTCTTGTAAAAGGTAATGCATTGAGAGTACTGGAGCCTAAAGATGCATCTTTGTAGAATAGCATGTTACAGTTGAGCCAAAGCATTCTTCAGCTGCTTTCTGGAGGTATTTGTAATTAGACACGCTCTGATGGAGAAAAGTGGTATTTTAATTCTAGCCTCCAAAGAGCCATGATTACTCACAGCAATATTCTCCCAATTTGTGTGATCAATATATCCTACATATTTGTCCTGTACAAATGGGAAAGGCATGCTTTTGTCATCTAAGCTGCAGAAAAATAGTGGTTTTCATTGAAGAAGCAAAGCAGAACTCAGAGAAACTTTCAACTGCGGTAAAAGGAAGGAAATAAGGGATGGGGGGAATGTCAAAATGCTGAGAAGCAAGAAAGAAACAGAAGAGACATTGAGTCTGTGTCTTTTTGCTGTCTCCTGGTTGGTAAGGTAAAACTTCAGCATTTTCAGTCAGTCATGATATGTGAGATTTTACAAAATATTGTAAAAAGCGCAAAATCCCAAGGCTTAGCATGAGGATGGTACCCCCGACTATTTTTGTCAATTCAAATACATATTGGAAAAAACACTTGGGCATATTGGAAATGTGACGTAGAAACCCTTACAATAAAATGTCACAAATGCTTGTGCCATTTATAATTTTAAACCTAAATGCATTTCTTTCTCTCTAGCCTGCCTAGTACTAAAGGCTAGATTTCCTTTCCTTTATTTAAAATTTAAAATAAAGAAGTAGTATATAGTACTGTGTTGTCTCCAGTCTTGCCGAGGTGACAGGCAGCTTCCTCCTCTTCTGTGTCGTTGCAAAGATTAATTGCTTCTTCAAATGCATGTGCATTTTACCTTCAAAGCCTTCTCCCTTTGATCTCTCTCCTCCTTAGCTGCCCATCAGTGCTAGGCCCATAAAAGGGAAAGCCTAAACTGGATTTGCTTGTGTATTTGTGAAATTCACTGTGTGAAAGGGTAGAGCTTGCATGTTCTCCATTGCTTACGGGGTATTATTGGATTAACTCTAATCATGAGCAGCAGTGTATCCTGGAGGGGACCTTGGAAAAATGGGAATAGTTCCATAGTTTCAGGGTCAGCACTCCGCACATCTTGGTGTTCTCTTTCATTTTTAGGAGGCGATCCTCTAAATCAAAACTATTTTAATCAGTATACAGTACTGGAGTGGATAATCGTAAATTCATTATAGTGAATATTCCATGTAAATAAACATATGAAAGAATGTAAACGAATTACAAATGCTGAATTGTAAGTGCCTACCAGAAAATACGCTGCTCTCTATTTGTTGTCTTCTTGCTTTGTATAACCTTGGGACTTAAAGTATTACTGACTGCATTTAAAATAAGATTGTGATATATATTTTCATATACTTAACTGTAGAGAAAATCCTGCCTTCTGCTGCAGGTCTAGCCCTTTTTTCAAATTAAATAAAAAGAAATATCCATTATAATTCTTAGGGTCTTAAGGTCTTGCTTCATGCACTAAAAAGATGAAAAAATGAAATTTTACTGTAGATGATGGAGTTCAAATCTGCCTCCTTTTTTTCCTGTGGTAGATTTTGTGATATGTTTTGCGTTGCAAGATGTTTCAAAAGTTATTCAAGTGGAAGCAGGCATGTGCTCTGTACGCCACAGCATACAATTTTAATTTCATGGTGGCAATGGTATTTTTGTTCTTTGCCAGGCCTTTTATGAACATGCTGCTAGATCCCCTGCCTAATAGCACCTGCTGTGCTAGTGATGGGGATATGTATAATGGTATGTCTACCTTGGAAGATTAGGGGTATGGTGAGGGCAGGGGACCAACAGGGAGGCCAATGCGTGTGTATACTTTCCAAATTGCTAGCTACGCCCCTGGCTAGATCGCACTGTTAATAGCAGCATGCTGTTCACACTGGAATATAGAAAGTGAGGATTAAAAAAATAACGTATCTCTTCATATTAATGAGTGTGTATTCTCTGTGTTCCCTAGAAAAAGCAGCAGAAGAATAATAACCTCTCTAAGGCAGAGCTTAGAGCCTGCCTTATAGAGCCCAGTCTTTCAAACTGGCAACCATTCCTTGAGCTTGGGAAGCAATACTATCTGTTCTAGCCTCTGTCACCTTAGGTTTCAGGCAATACGATGGTAGCTTTATGAATTTCACCTTATAGGGGACTAGTTATTAGGGCAGATGCAACCAGGGAGTTGACAACCTCCTACACACATTGACTGGACTGACATTTGCTTAGCGGTAACAAGCTGCCATAGTATGGTGCCATGGGGGCCCTTGGGCTTGATTTAAGAGTGCTGACACCAACTGCTTGTTATTTCATATTTTAGAGCTGTCAGGGAGGCAACTGATGTCAGCATAAAATTATTTGATAGCTCGAAATCATGAGTAAAGTATGAATCTATTGACAGCAATAAGGTAGAAATCAAATTATTGAACCCCTCAATAGGAGGAAAATTGACAACTGAATGGTTTGCCTACATATATGTGTCATGGGAAGGATATGTAGCCCATCCTGTGCCTTTGCTCTGAAATCCATGTGTATGATTCTATCTTTTAATATCCTAGTATAACTGCTGCTGTTATTGACCAGCAGGTTTTCTAGGAAAATACTGCATTGCAGTTTCCGTTGTGTTCCTGCTAAACATTTATTTGTCAAATTTGGTAATGGTAACATTCTCATCTCATATGGTACATATAATTGCAATTACATCTATCTTCACTAATGGCCTTCTTGAACATTTTGTTTTAAGAGGAGGCTTTTGAAGTAGGAAGATAATTGTGGGCTAGTAGGTTCACTGTGAATATTTATGAAGCATATTGCATTCCAACCCCAAAAGCTGTATTGATTGCTTTACCTATGTCCCATGTCATTTTTGTAGTTTTATTCTGGTGTAATTCCATATCTATGCACTGAATCAAACTTGTAAACTTCAATTCTGGAATATCAAAAAAAATTATTTTTTTTTAACGTCTATGATGTTTCTTTTTTCTTTTCTATCCCCCCGTCCTAAGCCCATCACATGGATTTTGGGAGCTTCTGATTCTCTAATTCTGTCCCAGTATATACCAATTGAAAGCATTTAGTTGTGATTAGAGCAGATTGAATGAGATAATCCCTCTGAGTGAGCAGCTTCAAAAAGCTCAAACACAGCTCTTTGGGGACGTGAACTAACTCAACACAAGCTAATTCCTTCAGCATCTCCCATGTGATGTGTTAGGCACAGAGCTTACTTGTTTTGTTTACCAGATCCCATTAGATTTTTTTTTTTATTTAAGAACTGAATTTTTAAGTAAGTTTTATCAGTCATATTGCATGGAATCAAACATTTGAGAATTCTTTAAACTGCGCAATAAAATGAATATTTCTATTTTGGAAATCGGAGCAAAGATATTTCTAATGGAAGCAGTGATGCATTGAGTGGAGGAAGGGTAATAATATGCAAAGCACAGGAAATAGGATTGCTTCACTTTCAGCAATATAATGCTTTGGTTAGACAGTATCACGCTCTCCAAGCCCCACTGCCTGGCCTCATGTTTAATACTTTGCACTTTTTCCAAGTAACAATAGAATGGTAGCCAAGATTTTGAATCTGAGGCCTTGTAAGTGCAGCTGGAGTTAAGAATGCTGTAATGCTGACAGCTTTTTCCAGTAAAGTATTTTCAGTTGAGATGATAGCAGTTGTTATTTGTTTATATTTAAATTCCTTTCCTCAAATGTGTCATAACTATTATTTAAGGGGACCTAAACTTAAGCTCTACAACCTCAGTGGATATTAAACTATATGAATTTTTTTCATTTCACCTTTGAATTGTTGGAAGGAACTCTTTTTGCCACATCTCTTTGGGATCCTCCACTGATCTGATGACACTGGTCATGTGCTAGCCGTGAGGCTACAGTAGAAAGTGATGAGATTGCTGTCCTCTGCTGTTCACTGTGGAGGACAGGCTCAGAATTAAAATGTTTGATAATATGAGATATTTTACTACATGTACATGAATGAAATTCAGTCTTTTTTGACTGTCAGTGGAGTTCAGTCCTAAAAGGCAATGAATGCTTTCTTCTGATTTTCTCAAAATTTCTTATAAGACCATTATTATTCTTTAGTGTTAACGAGTTAATTTCCTACATTTTTTTAAGACCTATGTGTAATGATTTATCTGCTTTTTCTTTCATCTGAATGCAGTCTTGCCTCATAAACACTGGTAGAAACACAGGAAGTTGGTGTTCATAGACCTTACCTGGTTGCTTTTATTCTGAGTCAGGTGAAGAAAGTTAACCTGTAATCTGAGGGAAAAATTTAGGAGGAATGAAAAGGTGCCTCTACTCCAGCATGTTAGTGTAGATCAGGAGTGTGCTGCTCTTCAAAGGTGAGTCTTGCAATTATGTCCTGGTACTGTCCTTTGGCTCCTCTTACAGGAGGGTGTTGGAGCACGGGAGCTATGCTCCTTTCAGAAGGAATTAAATCTAAATGTGTTTCAGGAGAAACTCTAATGTGTTCCAGCACCTTGTGGACATTCAAAATATGGGAGCAGACCAGGTCTAGTTTAACATAGCTCTACCAAAATCACATACTGTGTGGGTATTGGGTTTGTGGTACCAAACCTTTTATTCTACAGATCTACTCCTATTATACTGCAGTTCATACTAGTGGGGACATTGCATAGAATAAGGTGGCGTGTAACTGTGAAAGAGGAAAGAAGGTGACAGTATTACCTTTTCTCAACACATCCAGTTTTTTGAGATCTGAACAAAACCACAACTGTTGTGGAAAAAATATATATATTGAAATTATTCTGCTATGGCAAAAGTATTTGTGATTGAAATCTGAAACTTGATCTCTACATAGTCTCTAACAAGAACTACTTTGCAATGCCAAATTTAGATTGGGGAGAAATTACAAGCTAAAGGTCGAAGCAATTGGAGAGATCATTTATTAGGCATTGGAATGGGCTGCCCAGGAAGATGGTTGAGGCACCATCCCTGGAGGTATTCAAGAGACAAGTTGATGTTGGGGATATGGATTAGTGTTGGGTTGGTGTTGTTTAAGGTGTGGTGTGGTGTTGTATGGGGGTTTTTGTTCATTAGTGGTTTGGGGTTTTTTTGTTTTTATGTTTGTGTGGGGGGTTTTTATTTGTTTGGGTTTTTTGTGGGTTTTGGGGTTTTTTGATTGGTTGGACTAGATGATCTTAAAAGGTCCCTTCCAACCTAGGTGATTCTGTGATCCTTGGCATGTGCCCAGTTGGCGAGTGTTCATATGTTGTGTTCGCTCAGCTCAGTCCCCAGCCTTACAGAAGAGAGGTGGTTTCTGAGCCTGGGACAACTTGCACACGTAAATATCTTGGCCAAGTGCCACCTACCTCAGTAGGGGGAAAGAAAATCTAATGTATTAGTGATGAGGCAAATTCTACTACATTTTGCTCTTGCTCACCAACAAAGGAAAATGAAGGGATTAACTTTATAACTTGTGTAACTGAAAGTGAACAGACTTTGATGTGTTTGAGTAAAAGCAATCTTCTATACTAATTGAAGGGGTTGCAGTCATGTGTTAAGTACACTGTTCGTCCAAAGCATAACTTGCCAATTCTTACCACCTGCAGTTGTAATTAAATATATTAGTGACACTTGATTTTGAAGTGGGGGCTGATCTACTGGACCAGTTTTCCTGAAGATCATACCCTAGAACAGAGATGGCTCCAGTCTTCTGGCAGGTATTGAAAGTGAAATTTTGCCAAGCGGGGAAGGAAACATTAAGACTTAACTGATAACAGGCTTCTTCTGCAACAGGAAAGGGAAGAATCAGAACTGGGGGCATACTCTCTTTCTTCCAGTGACACGAGAAGCTCCAAGAGGCAGAGCAGTTGTAGCCACTTTAGCAAACCTGGTTTTTCAAGATTCTGACATAGGAAATGTTTGTTACTCCTGACAAATTTGTCAGAATTTGAAGTCAGCTCTGACTCAGTACAAATCTCTTTACTCCATCGTTTTGAAAAAAAATGTGAGAGGCAGGAAAAAGAAATAAGAAGGAAAAGGGTCCTTTAAAAAGGAGAAATACTTTTGCTGTAGCACTTTCCAAATAACATTGATAATAACTCCCATTACATGGCTGAGCTAGTTGTGAAGAAGGAATGAGGGAATGGCTAGCTTAAACTATTTCCCTCTTTTTTACTTAAATTCAGTACCAATTCCCTGTCTTTATCTTTGGTATATTGAAGGGCAATTACAGAATGGAATTACTTGTTAATTGGAACTATCCAGGACTTTCCAAATTGGACTGATGATGGTCACCATTTTAAAGAGGTGTTAAGTTAACACACATTGAAATTTGTTAGCCAGATTATCACAGGTCAGATGAATAGATGCATGGAACAGGAGAGGGCATGCTGGTGGGACTGAAGGGAATGGGCAGACAAAAGGGAAGGACAGCACTTGTCTGGACATGAAACAATTATCCATGTAACTGCATGTGTGAGAGTTTTATTTTTACTCTTTGGCTTTGAAAAGAGCCATATTAGTAAGTGCTAACGCGTTGGATTTTTTTGGTAATCAGTTATCACACTGTCTAAAAATTGTCTATTCTTGGTCTGGCCGTGCTGATTTCAGTGTCTGTTTGGATGGGCAAGAAATTAATGCCATAGATATGGACCATTCATCTTCAACAAGCCGGAACACTTCCAAAGTCTAAGGGAAAATAAGGTTACCTTACAAAAGTTTCTTTTTCTTGCCAATATTTTATCTTTTCATGTCATCCAGATACTCCAGAAAGGGGGAAAACCAGGAATACTGATTATATTATTTTCTTAAGAGAAATCTCTTAATCATTGTAATTTTTCTCAGCTCAAGGATTGAAGTCATAAATCTCCTATCAGGTTGTTTTTATCATTTTAAGACAATAAGAAGATGAGACAGAGATCAGTCACTAGTTTTCCATAATGCATCTAGGAAAATTACACTGGTATCTCCAAGTTGAGAACTTGTAGGAGGAATATAGTACTGTTCTTAGTCCCATGGGATACATAAAGAAAGTCAACTTGATTTGGGACAAGGAGAGCAAAGAGGTTGGGTTTCTTTTGGTTTATAAGGGTTTTACGTTGCCCTCTGATGAAGTACCATGCATTGAAATAAGACAGCTTTAGGCCTTCAACGTATCTTTCCAGAATGTTGTAGAACACAGATGATAGGCTGCTGTTCTGAACCAGCCTATCCCAGAGCCTCTCTTTTTCCACTAATTGTGGTGGGGCTTCTGGAAGACAAGCATTTTGTTTAGGTGTTTGTACTGAGGTGTTGTTTCATCACCTCAGTTTTCTTAGTTGGCATTTTGTATTGACAGGCATATTTATGAAACAGAAAGGAAGGAACCTCTCTCTTCCATCACAACATATTTTTTTTTAATATGATGTATGAAAAGTCAACTACAGGTGTGGGAGTTTAATTAGTTGAATCTATTGAATACCATGAGGTAACTGCTCATTGAATTTTTACCAGTAAGTGGACTGTAATATTACATGCATTTACCTGTAATATCTATCCTGGGGAACTGAACTCTTTTTTTATGATTTTTATTGTGTCAAGTTTTTTGTCTGAGAGATCTTGATAAAGGCTCTACATGCATTGTTTAGGGAAAGGTTCTGTTTAGAGCTCCATTAATAATGGATATCATCCATCTGTCTCTCAAAAATGAATTTTCATGATCTCATTGTTTTGAATGTTATGGCTAAAGCTCACAGTTGTCATATGTAGGAAGAATTTGCCTTAGTAGATTAGACCATTGGTCCATGAAATCAGGAATCCTGCCTTCACCGGCAGCCAGTTCGTTGCTCTACATATTAAGGACACTATTTTGATCACTCAGTATACGGATTCTAATTTGAATGAAAAAGCAGTATGATAGGGCTTTTTCATTTCCCTCCAGGATATTAGGGCACATTCATGGAAGCACGTCAGGGACAATACCACATGCTGTGAATATCCTAAAGGGGGAAGGAAAAATGTGTTAGAAGAGGAGTAGTGAACAGTACAGACTATCATGTTGTACTGATGTTTTTCATCATATTTCTTTGAAATCTTTTACTAACCGCTTAAGTAGCTGAAGCCCTTGGGCAGCTGTAACTTTCATGGCAGCAGTTCAACAGCAGATCAGCCTGTGCATTAGTGACCTTGGTGGGATTCCATAAGCCTTATTTTCACCTGCATAAATTGTTCTCCAACAATTTTTCTTTTGTTTTAGGAATAAAGAGTGTCTTCTCCAGTGTCACATTGGCATGCTAGATTTCCATTTCTGAGATGCTGATCATGAGGAAATTTCTTTGTTCTCTATCCATTTTGTGCATGCCATACTCTGTTTATTGTACTATTGAATAGGATGCCTTGTACTGTTATCTCGATTTTCTAATTTTGGATGACATAACTTGGAAGGTTTTGCAGAAGTCCCTTCATGTTCTCAAACCTCAACTGCACTGAAGTTAATGAAAGTTTTATCATTTGCTTTTGCAGGGCTAAGTTAGGAAACAGGGAATTTAATCCCCTAAAGCAGGTTATTTTTGTTGATTTTACTTGAGAATCATCCTCCAACAAAACAACCTGACAGATCTCTCCAGAATATCTTAAACTAAATTTTCTCTGAAAGCTGCAGACACCATGCTGTTTCTGGATGGTATATGAGACAACAGGTAGCTCTGTGGGTGGTTTTTGAGTTGAAAGTTTGACAGATGCTTTGCTCTTCTTTTCTTAACTTGCATGTGAGGATGAAAAAAAAAAGTCATGAAATATCAATGGAAAGAAAAAAATGTTGAAAATACTCATGCACGTGCATATTTGTTTAGCTGTTCCAAAAGGAAACATTCATATAGGAAACCCTTTGGATTTGAAAACCCTTTCAAGTAGACACCCTAAAAGATAACATATGACTTGTGTAAAGAAATACATACTACAAGCAGTGAACTGCAATGGTCAAAAAAAAAACCTGCAAGAGAAATAGTCAAATTGAAAAATCCATGTAACACATGCATGTTCATGTATGGGTGATCTAAACATTCATTTTAAATAAGGGAATGTTGAGAGAATAAGGATGATCCATGGTTTAACTGTGAGAATTGGTAATTTCTTTTTATCTTTTTGCCATCCAAGTAAAATGGTAATAATCATTTTTTAGATCAGAAAACTATTTTGTAAATAAAAATTATGAAGTTGTCCAGCACTGAGGTCACAGTGCCTATCTATGTGCTTTGACTTGTAGATAATTCACACAAATTAAATGGGACTGAATTAATGGGAAATGCTCTTCTTTCTGAATATTGTGTTTTGTGCTGTTATTGGCTATTCTATTCCATTCATCTGTTTCATTTCAAGAACAATTTTGAACACAACCAGAACTCTGTGGTAATTTCTTTGATGGATTTAGTAGTTCGGTAACAATATCCCAAACTTGTATTTATCCCAAAAGCTGTTCAACAGAAATAAAAGAAAAAGGTACTGCTTTTATAAAGAATCCATTAAAGACAGTATTCCTTTTCCTCTCCTCATTGGAGTCAAAAAATATGTTTCTTGGATTAGGACATCAATTGATGCATATCATTAGGTTTACTTGCACTGACTGCAGGAAAGAGAATTTAACGGTGGCTGGTGATACTGAAACCTTTTCAAACCCTTCCAAATGTCATGCCTGTGTCTTGTGATCTATACTTAATGTACCTTTTTGGATTTTTGGCCAAGTTGTAGTCATAAGGTAAACATGAACATGAAGTGATTTAGTTAAGTATATACATTAAAAAAAACAATGGCAATGAAAGAAAGGTATTATGTGCTAAGGCGTGTTGTCTTTGGAAACATAGAAATAATTTTCAACATTGCAGTTCACAACATGTTATAACTTGGTCATTAGAGCCCAAATGCTTCAGAAAGATTAAAATAATTTAATATATATACAGTTACAAAACTAACAATGCTTCATCAAGTAACATCAAATCTCAAATTGGTGGAGTTACCAGTAGCAAGTACATCCTCCTGTGGAACATTTGTGTGCGCATTTGAAGTATCAAAATGGGAGTTTTACTTGCTTTGGATCACGAGGCTACATTGAGCCCTGTGAATCCATTGGCTTTTATATATGGGGTCGTGTTAGGAAATAACAGTGCAACATGATATTCCCATACCTAAAACTGTAATTTGTTGTCTTGGTGCAGCAAATTGGCTTAACATTGAAAACGACATCTACTCCATAATCATTTGTCAATTCACTAGGTAACCTGAAGTTCTTATTTACAGTTGGTTTGTTTGTTTTTGAGATATAAACACATCCTAAAAAAAGAAGAACAATGGAACTATTAGACAGTTTTTAAATGAGAATTTTTATAAAAAGACGTGTAATGCCGTTTTTTCCTTTCAAGAACTGTATTTTTTTTTACCTTCTCAGCATTGCTTTTGCAGCAGCTCCGTTGTTTCTGATGGTTCTTATTCTAGTTTACTGCAGAGAAAGCATGACCAGATTTTTGGTTACTGTTTAGAAGCTGTCCTTTGTTTGCCTGGTGTTTTTTAGTTAGGTGATGATTTTGTTTTCTGAACTGTTTCGTGCAGCACAGAGATTACTGGTTTATAGATGTAGATAACATGCTATCTCTGATATAAAAAAGGAGAAATGACCAAGTCAGGTACTTTCTGAGACTGGGTCACTGTCATTCATTGTCAAAAGCGACCGGCGTGGGCCATCACACCGGTCCTTGCCAGCAGAAGTGACAGGTGAAGGGCCCTGGGGACTTCGGCAGGAACAGGCCGCCAATCATATATCAAGGGTGCTCACTCAGCACTGGAAAAAACTAACCAAATGATTAAATAAACATCGTTTCCCCCCATTTTTCTCAACTGGCCAGTAATTAAATACACTTGTAATGTATGGAAATATATATTTAATAAAGAGGCTGTGAAGTAACCCATGCCAAGGTGGGCCAAATGTGTAAATAAGGTAGTAGGCAATTTCAGTTTGTGGTCTCTTGCCTTAGGGAGTGTCTTTTAATGACTTGATGTGATGCCTTTTACAGTTTATCGCTGATGACATTTTGAGGACACGCACAGTTCTTAGAACAAAGAACAATAAAACTAGGGTATTTTCCTGATCGTGGTTTATATGCCCTCCAAGTTATAAGCCTGTTCCAGCAAACAGAAGTAAAGGGCTACTGTATATTATTCTCCCTGAAGGTAAGAAGAAAAATGACTTTCTTAAGGAGAATAATGTCAGTTGTGTGACAATAAACAAGTAGTAACCAAACAAAAGAAGTTAATTTTAAGAAATAAAATGTTATTACTGATTTTATTTATTTTCTTTTTTATTTTTGTTTTTATTTTATCCCTTTTTATATCCCTTATTTTCTTTGTTCTGATCTTTAGATACCTGAATCTTTCAACATTATCTATATATTGTTATATATATATATATTTACTTATGTGTTAGAAAATTGCACTGTCATGCCTGTAGTACAGGTTGTACGTGCCATGCACACATTGGTCTTCAATTTAGAGCTCCAAGTAATCTTGGAAACTTCTTTTTCTTTATGATGACCACAAAAGGAGGTGAATGAAACCTAAATCATCCTTTTGGGTTTGGTGTGATCAGGAATTGATGGTGGCAATAGCCAGCTACTGAAGAACTACTTTCCAGCTTTGTCTGCCACAAACACAGCAGTGATGCTTAATCACCAGAAGGGAGGAAACCACCCAATAAAGTCAGGGAGTGCTTGACCAAAATCTATTTGCATTAATAAAGGTAATAAACAGATATCAAACATACCTTAGGCAATGTTCACACTTACTAGGTATGCATTGTTATTAATCAGACAGGTGTAAATATTCTGCTGACCAAAACTTGAATGTCTGGTCTGTAAAAATAAATAAATAAATACAAAACATCCTCCATTAAATCATAAAGTCAGTTAAAGAAAAAAGTGTACTCATATTAATAATAGTGTTTTCTAATCTACATTAGCCAAAGGCAACGGCTCCATGAATCAGCCACAGGATTATGGAACCAGAAAGCCAGGTTTCACAAATCCTGCTACTCTTCTGCCTTTGTTTTTCCAACTTAATAGGCAATGCATTAGTTATAATTGGCAGGACAAACTGAGTATTGCATTGCAAATTTTATTTAATCAGTCCTTTGGTAATTGTTAATGGTTAATATTTTGTCTTATTTATTCTGCACGTGTGGCTGCAACCCTCTGATAATGTTCACTGGCATATACAAGGTTTCAGTAGCTGGCGGCTGCCGCTGGGTTTATGCTCTTCTTCAGGAGATGCTCTTTGCTTGACAATGCCCTGCTACCACTCAAAGTAAAATGGCAGCAGTCAGTGCAGAGGAGGCATTACTTTCTTCTTTAACTTTAGTGCAGTTGTTAAACCAAGAAATCTTGCCAAGGCTATAGAGACTGTTGGTGGATGTACTGGTCACATTTCCATTCTGGGAGTTTCTCTTTCATCAAGTCTAATATTTTGGAAACATCTCTGTTGCAGACAAGCAGCCCACGGCAGTGAGGGGTGCTTAATCTTGATAAGACCTAAAAATAACCATAACTTTGTTTGGTTATCTCCACAAACAGATTTGCTGATCTTTATGGTCTCAAAGCTTCATGTTCTAGAGCAACCTGTGATTTCTGCATTTCTGCTCTTTTCATTTTCTCCCTGCATGAAAATTTTTGGTTTAGTTTTAGTTTATTTGTATTTTCATTTTCTTTTCACTCTGGTCCCAATTTGTTCTCTGTGTGTAATTCCACTTATTTGTGATAATCCTTTCATTCCCAAGCCTTATTGAATCTGATTAGGTTATATTGAGGCAGGAAACATTTCCTGCTGGAAATATCAAGTGCTGATGCTGCTCCATCAGTGGAATAACTTGAATCAGAATGGTACTGCATGGAAAATATATAGGTAGACATGTTACCATTGACTTACCTGGGAATTTCAGTTCAGAAAATGTGGCCAGCAATGGACTAGTGGAAATACTATTCCAAAAATTATAGGCTAAAGTGTATAGGACACATAAAGTGATCCAGTGACTTTGAGAAGAATCGAGTGAATTAGGAACCTTGATTGCTTCTTTCTTCCATGTGTCCCTGTACCTGGCATAGCACTTGGAGCATGGCAGCTGTCAGTTCCCACTGGCATGCTCGATGGTTTTGCCCCCCACCAACAGCACAGTTCCTGTGTGTAATACAGTGCCAGTGATGAAGAGTGATGTGATAAGATGTCATTCTCTCAATTTTAATTTGCTTAACAAATTATATTCCTTCCACTACAAAGTTGAAGGAAGGGATGGGAAGGGATAAGAGGAGTAATTTATAGCTGCAATTGGCCAAAACAAGGATTTTTACCTCTTCTGTAGTGCAAATCAAGTTAAATTAGTTGAGTGGCTGTTTCCATGCCAGCAAAGGATGGCTGAGTCCTTGCCTCGGAGCACATATCCCAACAAATCAAATGGTTTGCATTATGCAATAAATCTGTAGGTATTTGCTGAAGTCTAATTCCACTGTCCTTGAAATGCTCCACTGAACTTTTAAGATTTTAATAACTTCTCATTATTAGGAATATTAATGTCTCAGATGGTGGACTGTGAAGGGTTAATTTCCATCCAGGTCAAAGATCAAGGGTTCAGTCAACTGTCATGAGAAATGAAAGAGATCAGTAGAGACCTCTGAATGACCCACTTTAAGAAGTTTATCTGCTTTAAAAATGTTTGAGTAATTTTCTGTCCAAAAATAAAAAAGATGATGTAATTTCTGCCTGCAGAAAAAATGCCAGCACCATTGGTTTCTCTGTGCGTCGCTCCTTGCTACTTAGTCCTCACTGAGTTATGATACAGGTTATCAGAGAAATGGATGTACAAATACAGTGTTCTTTGGAAATGAATGCCCTTGATTGTACTTTAAATACGCAATAATGGCCAATAAGTTGGCAGTTTTATATGTTTCCCAGTCCTCAGGAAAACAGACACATTTTTCTGAATATCTGGGCTGTGATAGGCAGAATAATTTCCATAACAAACAGTTTCAGTGTCATATACATGACTTGAGGGAGGCTGAAGGCTCACTGCTGACTTCAGCTGAGCTGTGTCTTTTTACAGAAATCGAGGAACTGGCCTGTGACTGCCAGGAAAATATAAAGTCAACAAAAGATGGTGCTTTTTTAGCTGTTCATGAATGTTGTGGGAAGATAGAAGGAAAAATACTGCCAAAGGATTCTAGGGAAAGGGTTCATTTATTTCATTGTTTTTAAGTGATATAAAAAAATATCACTTACACCATTGCAGATAGGGACCAGTAAGTGTTTTTGTGGGAGATGTTTTCTTATTAAATTGTTTTACTTGTTTTTTTTTTTTTTGTTATGTATCGTTATGCAATACCAGTGTTTTCCTATTTATGGCATTGTAAAAAGGAGCATAGGTAAAGTTGTCTTCTTTTCTTTTTTTTTTTTTTTCAAAGATGTGGGAGGTTATGAAAGCCTGTTTTGTCGGCCCATTTATTTTCTTTTTAAGAAAAGGAAACTTGTTAAAACTGGTTTTTGTGGGTATCAGCATATTATCATAGCAATTTTTCACTTTTGTAAAGCAGCTGAGCATATGCATTGATGAACCATGGAGTGCTTATACTAGAATAGGATAGAAAAAGTCCACAATCCATGAAACATGTAGACTGTAACATTTTCCCATTTCTACTTCAGTACTATCCCTGAAATGTGAGCTTACTGAAGGAAATTCTCTTCTCTTGACCCCTTTGGGTAAGGTGGACCCCTCAACTTCAAGGACATGTATTTGGCATGTTAATAGGCATGGAAAAGCAAAGGACGTTTAAATTAATGATGCCTTCTGTTTGTATTGCCCATTTAATAAAGACGGAACTGAACACAAACAATGCAACAATATGAATACAAGGCTTTTCCTTTGATTTTCCCAATTACATGAATTGAAGTGATCTATATCTGTGTAGCACACCAAAGAAGAGTACCATGTGTTTAGGCTTAGAGGTCTCTGGGTAGGCTGAGTGAAATGCATAAACTACAAAGGAGCTAAAACACTATCACGTAAACAGATTCTTTGAGAAGTGAAGTAACTTTTTATCACAGGTACCATTTTAAGGTCCATATTTACCTGCAGAATAAACCCAAATAGTCTGTTCATCTTTCTTTCTAGTATTTGAGGGGTTTTATGCTCCTCCAATCTTGTGAATAAATTTTGACTTGTGTGAATGAATAATAAAGGTTTATTTAATTGTGATGTTGCTACATTTTTTAAATTATTTACTATAAGCAGAAACACTTAACAAAGAAAGTGTTTTCTCTTTCATATATAGGTTTGGTGTGACTCTGGCAAAGTCAACTATTTGATAAATGCCAAAGCTCAATCAAGATTTGGGTTTTCTAAGTACAGCTCTGCTGTATAAAACAGCTTTTTATCATGAGCGGAAATCTAATTTGATAAATCTACAGAGCAGGCCACATCTTGGAAGAGATCAGAGTCCCACTTACAGGAATTGGTGTAGTCACTGTAGCTTCCTAGCAGCCCAGTAAATGATCTTAGAAAATCTTCTGAAGAGATATTCTTTCAACATCTGTGTCCTTTCCAGGTTCAATGTGGAACTAAAATATTTATGCAGGCAGAAAAAGGGATGACTTAGAGATGAAATTTGTTGCTTGGGATCATTACACCATGTCAAAGAGATGGTGTTAAAGGAAAAGGTGCACTACTATAGTTTCTTGTTGGTTTGATTTCAGCTGAGTATACATGACCTAGTGTGAGCATCCCTTTATGGCAATGTCACCCTTTATTTCTTCTATTAAGAAGCTATTTCTTTTAACTCATACTACTACAGCTACACTTTATACCAGAGAACAGCTTTCCTTTTTGTAGCTGCACATCATGAATAACAGCTTTATGTGGTGCCAAATGAGATGCCTTGATTTGTGAGCTTTCCATAAACATATCTGAATTGTTCAATTTCCTTCTCATTGCATAATTTCCATTTTGGCCCTCTGCCTGCTGATATTCAGATAAAGAGTGCATTCAAGTAATTTACAAAAATGCTGTGAAACTGTTTGAATGTAGCATGCTATCAAACATAACAGGATTGTTCAATTTTTATTTGTGTAATGTAACTACTATTCACCATTTTCTTTTAACAGCTACTTTAACAACTGTCTTGCTGTAATGAATGATAACAGGAAAAAAAGAGCATTAGAATTTACCTGCCTAAATGAATATATTCCATCGCAGAATGTAACTTCGTTATTTATAGGTTTGTTTTAATGCTTTTTTGTTTGAGGAAACAAGCAAGAGAGCTTATTGTTTTCTTTTTTCTTCCTTTTCTTTCATGTCCTTTCAACATGGTGATGGATTCCTAACACGGATATCTGAACTGCTCTGCAAATGGCTTGGCTTTCCTATAACTTCAATAGGTAAGTGAATAATAACAAATAACTACAGTATTTTTGCTGCAACGTCTTTATTTAAAATATAGAACATAAAAGTCTTAAAATGAATTTTCAAAACAGCACTGAGAACTCATTTCATATTGAGTCTAGCAAACAGCAGACTGGATTGATAAAGGTGAAATCAGCCTAATTTTTCCTGTTTCTGGGAAAAATGCATCTCACC
>BJBW01015742.1:7339-20135 GCA_004320125.1 Scolopax mira
AGGGGGGTGGGAGCTGGATGATCTTTAAGGTCGCTTCCAACTCTAACCATTCTGTGATTCTATGATTTGATTTCAAGGCTAAAATCTGTAAACACATCAGTCCCTCACCACCCAGGACCAAGATCAGGCTCAGAGCACTGAGGAGCTATTTATCTGCCCATGTTTGGAAAGAAAGGTTGCAGTGGAACTTAGACCAGATAAAGTGAAGATGCTGAGTGCCCCGTGTGAACATGTGCCACTGTAAGTGTCCCACTGACCCCAGTCCCCATCTGTTGCACAGAGCCCAAGAGAGGACAGTCCTCGCCTTACATCCAGTGATGTTCCAGCTCTTAACTCTTGAACTGGAAATATGTTCCAACCTTTGGGACTCAATATTGTCTTGGCTGGTAGCTGCCCAGAAGTTTGTGCCCATGTTGCCAATTTATTTAGAAACATTCACACTGGGAAAACAATAACCTTGCCGCCTGGCAGGTTCAGCTGAATCCACTTCTAACAACTGAGAGCTTAAAGGCCAACAACACAATTTATTTTACTGAAGCAAAAGCATGAAGTTCCTGGCTGCACAGTTGGAAACGCAGCCACAAAGTCAAGCATCAAAAAAGTCAGACAGTGTGAGCACAAAGCAGGCTCTCAGCCCTTACAGCTGCTCCCCAGCATCTTCTCAGCTACACCAGCTAATGGCAGCCCCCCAGGACATTACCTCAACGCAGCGGCCCTCAGAGCAGACCGAGACAGGCCCCAATAATACTCAGTGCCCATGAAAACGCTCTTGTGGCTAAATAAAACTTACTTAAGTGAGCGTGCGCCGTTGGGCTTAGGCTAGCCAAGCTGGTTGATTCTGAATGCTTCTGAAAATGCAAATTAAATATTGCTTAAAAAAAATTGGGGGCTGGCTCAGGGCTGGGAACACACAGCCCTCACGATCCCTTGACTGCATGTTGTCCTGCTTATGGGAGATGCCCTGGTGTCACATGGCCTCACCTCCCTTCCGCCACAATTGGGGCATTTTTCATGGCTTTGCTAGGACTTGGAAGGATCGTAGCATAACAATAGTGTTCTTACTTCAAGGTGTTTGTTCCTCCCAGCTGCTGGGCCATGCTGCAGGGGGGTTGGAGGTGCCACCATGCCAACGGCTGTCCTGGCACCTGGGCTCTGCCAACGGGACAGGGGCTGGTCCTTCCCACCACATCTCATGGCATCATGGCATCAGTTCCTGCAAGAATGCAAGAGCTGAGCCTTTGGTTGCTGTTACTGCTGCCTCACCAGACCTGGAATACACCACTTGTTAGTAACGTGCTTCTAATTCCTAGTTTATTTCTAGTCCTTTTTGTATGCCAATATTTTCCTCCAGCATAAATAGCTCCTTTGCCTCCTCAGTCAGAACAAGCACTCCCTAACGTCCTGATGGAGAGCTTTCTTCACCCGTCTTTGGATGCTAGGAGGAACAAGACAAGCTTTCTACTTGCTTCTCATTCTCTTTATGCCCCTGCCTGGGCTTGTGTCCTCCCACCGTGGCTATCACTGGGGCTGCTGCTCAGGCACAACACACAGCCCCATCTATTTCTTAGGAGTAAAGGTCACAGGATCACAGAGTCTGGATTGGAAGGGACCCTGGAGATCACTGAGTCCAACCCCCCAAAAAAGAAGAACAACAACAAAAAAAAACCACACAAAAAAAACCCCAAACAGACACAACTCAATAATCTCGGGCACTAGAGCATGCCCTGAAGTGCCACATTTACACATTTCTTAAATCCCTCCAGGGATGGTGACTCCACCACCTCCCTGGGCAGGCTGTTCCAGGGCCTGACCACCCTCTCAGCAAAGTCATTCTTCCCAAGATCTAATCTCAACCTCCCCTGCCCCAACTCCAGACCATTTCCTCTGCTCCTGTCATGATTCCCTTGGGAGAAGAGGCCAACCCCCACTTCTCTGCACCCTCCTTTCAGGGAGTTGCAGAGGACAAGGAGGTCTGGCTAAGGAACACCACAATTTGTTCACCATGGTTTGCTGCATCACCTGTTTTGTTGCAGGGAGGCAGGAACGCATCCCACCACCTGGTTAAATGCCATGGTAGGGCTGCCTGGGACAGGGTGCAAGACAGACTGACTGCTCCTGTGAGGGTTAGCCCACCTTTGTAGCTGCAAAACAGAAGGGGGAGTGCTTATCTGAAGGGGCTAGATATTGCCATGGCTTCATGGGGGAGTCACCGTGACCTGGCGATTCTCTCCAAAGATATTTTGGGACAGGCATTGTTGGTGCCCATAAGGGAGGAACCCCCAGTGCAGCTGAGATCTCTGCTGGGTGTTTGTACTTACCTGTTGCTTTGAGCAGTGTCGTGATCTTTGGGAAGGGTCGGCTCCACAGGAGGGGCACTGAATTCTTCCTCCCTGAAAAGCCCCAGAAGGCCTGTTCTAGCCTTCAGCCAGGGAAAAGGACCCCAATTAAAGTCTTCAGTGGTGTTGATGAGCATCCATTACCAGCACCTGCCTGTCCTTCTGCAGGAGGGGAACAAACACAGCACACACAAATGTAAAAAATCTCTAAATTTTAACAAATGCAAGCAGGCAGCGGTCTAACAGGCACAGATCATTTCAGTGTATCATCAATGTAAATAACTCAAAATGCCACCATTAGATCCTATTAAAAACATACGTTGGATAATTAGGCTGTATTCTAATTAAACATTAGTTTATTCAATTGTAGAACTAATTACGGTTCAAGCACAGGGAAGTTCAGAAGATTTAACGTGCCCCTGTGTGACGCTGCATGAGGCATTTTCCGTGTCACCGAACCCCTGAGTGCCCATGATTTTGGGCAGTTTTAAGCAAAACTTTTCAGTGTATAGCTCATGCGTTTGACTGTTAAAGATCTTCCAGTGCGGTTCTTTAATTGGCAAGTGTGTCTTGCTGCATTGATTGGCCGTCTTGTATCTAAAAGTCACTCACCTGAAGACTCTCCATCTCCGTGTCGTTAAGGGATCGCAGCATCCCTGGGCAGCCGAGAGGGAACGACACGGCACAGAGATATTTTACTGACTTCTGACACCTTCAGAGCACGTGTTTCAGCGGGGGTAAAAGCAAACAAGTAAAAGACCTGAGACTTAAAAGAAAAATGAGGGAGAGGCAGAACAGTCAATAACAACTTCACAGTTAAAAACGAAAAAAAAAAGCATTTTTTTTTGGTACATGCACCCCCACCACTACATTGTCACTACAACAGCCCACATTTCCCAGTGGCACCTACAGCTGTGTTTGATCTCTCCATCACAGGTTTCCTCCCTGGCTGTTCAGCTATTTCCATTTTTCCAAGGGAAGACTGAGGCATGAACATAGAATCATAGAATCATCTGGGCTGGAAGGGACCTACAAAGGCCATCTAGTCTGCACCCCCGCAATCAGCAGTGACACCTCCAACTAGACCAGGTTGCCCAGGGCCTCATCGANNCCAGGGAAGGGGCCTCAACCACCTCCCTGGGCAACATGATGACATCTCCTGTTGCTCTCTGGGGGCTCTGGAAAGCGTGTGTCCATGTGTGCATACATCTGGCCATCTCTGTTCTTCTACTGCACCTGCCCTTGACATGGCAATCTCTGTATGTTTTTTTCTCAGGAAGAAGCTTTTGATGCCTTTTCCGCCCCAGTCCAAAATGGAGACAAAGCCAAGCAGTTCTTGGCTCAACACGGAGAGATCCTAATGATACCGTGACCCAGGGAGGAAACCCATCCAAGAGACATCTGCGTCTTTATCACATGACGGACGCTGTTTTTGGAATGCCAGATGAGCATAATTTGTCTGCAAGAACATCAGACACCCTTCCTTATCTCAAAGCTAAACCATATTTCTCAAGAGCTGCTGGTGGTTTTCTTGCTTTCTTCAAAATTTGTTTTCCTTTGGAATTTGGGTCTTCATGCCCAGGGCCACCATGCCCCTGCACATCAGATCCTGCTGACCTGGAAGGGAAGTGCACTGATGGAGGACATGAGCATCTCTACAGAGGAAAAGGCATTAACCTCACTGCTCAGCTGACCACTCACACATCACCCGACATTAGCATCTTCAAATTATCCCTCAGATAAAAACTATTGCTGACTCACAAGTCACTAAAACAAGGAGAGCCATGCTGAGGTGGGATGCCTTCAGGCTCCTCAACATTGGCTCTGGACTGTATCACCTCCCAGATGCCACAGACTCTGGGGAGCTGCTCTTACATTCCATGAGCACAGGTCTGAAGAAGCAGGCTCTTGTCCTCAAAGGACAGCCCTTGGGACCTTCAGAGGTCACCACAGCTGACTCCATGGATGCTACAGCCCATACTTGGCTGTGTAGGGTAAGGTGTCAGAGATGTAGGTGAACCAGCTCAGGTATGGAACCCAGGTTGCTCAGACACAAGGCTTTGTGCTGGAGAAACATGGTCAGCCTTGTGTCTGGTGGGGAAGGCTGCAAACCCTTGCAGCTAAGGAAGGTGCCAGTTCAGGGGCTGACCAAGTAGAGACCCCAACCCACATCGAATGGGGTGGTCTGTTTTCTGGCTGTAGTCTTTCCACGCATGTTCAGGCCATCTCCCATCTGGTTCTGGAAAGAAAGCATCCAACACACTTCAGCCCACAGCACCACATCCGGGGAACTGTTTTCACCTGTTGAGTCTGAACTCAAACCAAACCACCACCACACACACTATTCCTAAGACAGAACCATTCCTGAGCGAGGTTTGGGGACTCACACAAGACTCGCAGCGGGTGCTCCCCACAGGCAGCCCCAGGGCAGGGCTTCTGGAGGCACCACCACGGGTAATGCCCACAGCTCAGGGGAAGCAAAGCTGCTGTGGAGACAACCTGACTTTGGTTAAGTTGCAGAAAACTAAATCCATTCTTCAAATTGAGGTAATTTCAAAAATGTCACTTTTAAGAGTTACCCCTGGAGGAAGCAAGGAGAAAGAGGGGGAACAGTGTGTCACTATCTTCATATTTGACAAGATTTGGGGTTGGAAGTGTTAGGGTATCTGCTGTCGCTAATTTCCATGGTTAAGAAACTGTGGACCATACTTCAAGTGTGGGAGGAAAAATGAAAGTTATCCTCATCTGTACTTTCTGTTGTGGTCTTTTTTTTTTTTTGTCCAGGACATATTTTTCAATCAGGAGAGATTTTAATTGGGGACAGCAGAAAGAAAGAGAGGGCATGTTCCTTTATTTATGAAAAAATAATAAAAAAAAATAAATTAAGAGTGATTAAACCAACAAACTCTCTTTAATAAATTAATAGCAGCATCACAAAACCCTGATGTGAATGACCCAAAGGAAGTTGGGTCCGTGACAGTGTTTAAGCACTCACAGAAATGATATCACCCGCTGGCCGGGCGAGGACGTGACGAGCACCACTGCGGGTCCAGTGGGTCACGACGCTCGACGTATTTACAGTTCTGGTGCTGAAATTTTTAAAAACATTTATAAAAATTCTGTAAGTTCTCGGTTCAATTCCCATTATTTACATCCAGATACAGCAGGTTCTCTTTTTGCCCGTAATACAGCAGAACCAGCAAGGGTAAGGCTCCTACGCGAAGACGGTGCCTGCGTGTGGATTTTACCCCGAGTTTGAGGACACTGTGGAAAATGAACTATTCACACATGTGCTAGAAGCTACTGTAATTCAACTTATTGCTAAATGCTTTCAAACTCTGTGGCTGGCTTTTAAATACATAGATATGCGTGCGTGTATATATATGTATAAACACACATATACACACACACACATACACATCTTGGAAAAGGTGTGCTACGAATTCACCCAAGGGAAAAAAAAAACCCAACCAAAACAACAAAAACTTAAAAAGCAATGTGATCTTTTTGATTTTTGAGTGAGTCGGTCTCACTCAGGGCAAAGGGCAGTCACTGAAGGCACGAGTTTGTGTCTCTGGCCAGTCCTTTTCCTACTGGTTGCCAGACTTTTTGGAGAGGCAAGTGGATTCCCGAGCATCCCAGCCCGTGGCAGTATCAGTGGGCTGGCAGACGGCGCAGGGCTCCACGCAGGGATGCCTTGCCTGCCTGCATGGAAGTACCACGGGTTTTGCCCAGGGGTGAGGGAGAAGATGGGGCCATCAACTTCAAGGCTCCGAGCTGGGAGCAGCCCGGCAGCAGATGTAACCTGCACGTTGTGTTTCGGGAGAGACCTCAGCGAGGTGGTGGCTGCACACAGAAGCACAAAACAGTATGCTAAAGCACTGGCAAAATTTTCCATGGCTTCTGCAAGTTAGTGTTGGGGGGATGAACACAGCAAGTTTAGAGAACTTGGTAAAATGCAATTTATCCATGTCTAGTGTAAGCTCTTCTGTTCTGAGGCTTTTCATAGCCAGAGGCTGTCAGTGATGCTAAAAACATCAACGTTAGACGGGGGCTGCAGCGTTTGTGTATTAGTTAATGAAGATGTAAAAACCTTTGGGGTGATATCTGGCATTAGACAACGCTCTACGCAAGGAAAACTGCATGAGAGGCATCACCCCTGAGGCACAGTGCCAGAAAGACACGATGCCTTGGAGGACTTGCCTACACAACAACACAGAGGAAAATTAGTTCAAATTATACATGGTGTGAATTAAAAGCAGATCATTTAAACTGCATTAAATCCCAATGTGGATGCTTTCATTAAGATGTAAGTGGAGATAATAAGATATACTATAATTTACTTTGGGAGTGAAAGGATATAAATCAAATTTTAAAGCTAATCCAGATTGATCTTCCATGTAGACTAGCTCCAGTTCTGCTTCCTTCCTGTCATCTGGGTTTGAACCACGTCTCCGGGAAATGATTCCAGTCAGATATTCTGTCCAGCTCCCACCCGAGACAGGAGAAATGAGCCAGGACCCTCGTTTGTGCCTCTCTCCTGAGCATGCCCCAGCCCGACCAGCACCGCACGCCCGGCGGTGCCTGCTTTACACCCAAAGCCGTGTGTTATCATCGGCACTGCAAGGCCCAGGATGCTGAAAAATAAAAGCAAGTGATAAACTAAGCCAGGGAACAAATAGATGTGAGGAGTGAGAAGACAAGAGCTCATACAAAGCCGGAGTGCTCTTCTCCGGGTCAACCAAAGACCCTCATCATCCAAGCGACCTGTGAGGGCAGCGCCATCCACACCGAGCACAGCTTGCTCCATCCCAGAGCTGATGATTACCTATTAAGACTAAAGGAGAGCTTTTTATAAACGAGGCACTCCATTTATAAACTGCCTGAAGCAGGTAACTGGGGTGCGCTCTGTTTCTCATGCTGCTTCTCCAAGTGTTCAAGCGATCCCAGCCAGGATGGCAAAGCCACACCAGAACTGCATTCCCCACCTTCCGTAGGGGAGCTGGAGCCTCCTGGGGAACGGAAAGAAAACAGCAGGGTTGGAGAGGGAGCCAACATTGAGCAGAGGTCCCCTGAAGGGCAAGGTTGCCCCCGTAGGGCAGCGAGCCACTGCCTGTGCCAGGCCAGGTCTGGCCAGGTGCCTGCAGAGCCACTAACCCTTTCATCTCTGCCAGGTTTCTGTACAGGCTTTACACGGCACAAATAGGGGTGAGGATTTAAAGTATATATTTACTGTCAACTTGAAAAAGAAAGTTATACTGACCAAGTCTAATAGCATGTATTTGATATATAACTATTAACGTGCCATTCTGGACTCCAGCAAATGCCACCTGAGATAAATATTCAGCATTTTTGTTCATGCACTGGAAGAAGAATTCAAACATTTTGTCCATGACATATGCAAAGTAACTAATAGTTCTGATCTAGTATTAACAGTAAATATAGAACCTTAAACTTCACTGCAGTATATTAATATATATGATTTTAAGTACTGGACTGGAAAGATAACTCTTTTTTTTTTTTCCTTTAAAAAAAAAGAAAGCTTTGTTCAGAATGCAATATTTACATTGTCCTTTGACCAACACTTACATTTTTACACAATATATTTTGGCTACAGATACACCGTAGCAAAAGGCTCTGTGAGCCACCTTTACACACAGCTCACTCTTTCGCTTACAACATTACAGCTGTTTATGGAGAGCTCTGAAGTCCCTGGTTGCATTTCAAGGCCCTCCTCAGCTTCATCTAGTTCCATGCTGTTGAATTCGTTGCCGTTTCGGTAACTAGTTAAAGTCAGATCTTTCCCATATAAAGCTGTTGAAGTAACATTCAGACACTGATTCTGCCTCAGTGCTGATTTTTTACTGGTCTTGTATTGGCAACGGATGTAATTGGAAAAAGCCCTGCGGTAGGTTTTATTGAAGAGTGTGTAGACGAGGGGATTGACCCCAGAACAAACATACCCCACCCAAACAAACACGTCAAGGAGTTCACTCAAGAGGTCTTTATCGCAGGCTTCCTTGCAAAGGACAGACATGACATTAGTGATGAAAAATGGGCACCACATGATGAGGAACAAAAAGAAGACGATGCCCAGGACCTTCGAGGCTCTTCGCTCGTTGTTGATGGACTGCATAGTTCCTTTCCGAAAAAGTGCTGCCTCCTTATTTACAGGAGAGTTCAAGTGAGATGCCCCCTCATGATTGTGAAGCATTGAAACGTTCTCTGTGTTGTTCTCCTTCTTGAGGCAGTTTACGCTGCTCCTCCTCTGCTTGGGCACCTCTCCACACATGAACACTGTCGCCTGTCTCTGCAGCACCTGGACGGTCAGGCAATACGTGATCACCATGATGATGAGAGGGATGAAGAACGCCATGAAGGATCCAATGAGGACGAAGTTCTCATCATTGAGGACACAGGTCCCATTTACAAACACCCTGGAGTCATCCTGCAAACCAATGACTGGAATGGGCATAGATATCCCTAGAAGAACAAGACCGAAAAAGAGACGGTTACCTGCTGGAGAGAGCTCCAAAGAGGCAGCAGAGATGATGCAGGTCCTGCACACATGCAGCCCACTGCCTAAAGCTCTTTGAAAGAAGTTACTGCTCCCACGTGGAAGGGAAAACTTCATCTAACAACGTTCCTGGGAGGGCAGATCCAGGGCATGAACACCCTCTGCCAGGAACAACTGCAGCTTTGCCGTGCTCCACAGCTGACACAGCAAATGCAGCGTCACTCCTTTACAGAGTTCTTTTTCTAGCATTAATTGCCATTTGTGGGGGTAGAGAAGGCAGCCATTGCCCTGCTCTGTTCCAGCAGATGCTCCAAGCCTGCCAGTCTGGGGAGAGATGGGGTGGGAGGGAGGGTTTGAAATCAATAGGGTAGATAGTAGCAAACTTCAAAGCTGAAAATGATCTAAAATCCAAAAGAATGACAGCTATGAAGATTTAAACGCAAGTGTCTTAAAAATATTAAAATAATCCTGATAGAAAAAATGGCCACTTTTGCCATGGTATCATGGACACATGGAAGAAAAGCTACTGGTTTTCTGGGACCTTATCAACTGTTCTTGGTGCAAGCAGAGAGTGGTCTCTGCAAGCTCTGCCTGCCCGGGCACTTCACCTACAAGCAGTGGGAAAATAGGAAGAACGAGACAGTCCTGCTTGAATCCCTCATTCATGGTCAAGTAGCTGCCCCATTCCAATCCCTTTATCTTCAATATGGGGCTAAAAATGGGAACAACGGACCACGTGAGACTAGAAAAGATGTAACCAAACTGGTAATCAGATTGACGTGACGGTGTGAAATCGGAGCCCCAGCTACAAACCCTCTGGCTGAAAGGAAGGAAACTTGAAATGAGTCAATTATAATAATAACTAGAGCACAGCTTCCAGCTACTCCTCAGCACCAAGCAGAATAATAAGCCTCAGGAATCACTGCACTTGCCAAGGCAATTTCTCTTGTATCCTGGTGGCACAGCACTTCTTGTATCCTGGTGGCACAGCACTTCCTGTGGGCACAGGGAGAAGACAGGACTCATGCCAGAGCACTGGATCTCACTTGACTATTTTTCACGCATCCTGGGTCCAAACTTTTTCTCTTGAACTGTGGAGCTCAACCCTACAGCAGGACAGACCCAAAACCTTCCAAAGAAACCTATCTAGATTTCTAGACAGCCAAAACCAACAAAAGCAACAACTTATTTTGGAATATCACAACCTGTGTGTATGTGAGAAGATGGAAAAGCCATGGTGGGCCAGATCTAGTTAGACCATCATGGGTTCACCTAGCCCTGTCCCTTTTGCAGATACCAGAAGTTTAGGGCCATGGTACAAAAGGGGGCAGCTGTCAGCATTATAGCATAGAAAATTCCACAGCAAGAAGTTGCACCCACACCTTGTGTTTAAAATAATCTTTGGGAGATCTATCTTCTGTGAATTCTTGATCTCATTTATAACTCCACAATACTCAGCAGCATTCAGTTCCACACCCTGTTTGGCATATGAACAAAGTATTTCTTGCTCATTTTAAATTTCCTTTGAATCCTCTCAGTTCCTCTGTTGTGAGAAACAGTGAATAATCACTCTCTGGTCACCTTTTCCACTTCTCAGTGATTTTATAGACCTTTATCATCTCTTCTGTCTGATCTCTCTTTTGGAACTGAAGAATGCTATTCTATTTACTCTCTCCTCCTGCCAAACTCATTTTATGTTTTTTATTAACTTTCTCCATTTCTTTTCAAATTCCTCTCTCAAAGTCCTTTTAAAGAAAGGAAAAAACCTGCACGTCCCAGCAGTTGGAGTGGAGCAGAATGTCTGCTGCTCTCCCCTTCCTGCCCTCTGGCCACCTGGCTGCCTGCGAGCACTGGCTCCACAGACCTGTCTGTGGGGCTGCCCATGCCCTTCCTTGGCTCCTTCGCCCAAGAAATGACCAATGCTGAAGCCACTCTCGCATCTGGATTGGTTTTTTGGGTTTGCTGTGAGCAGCACAGGTCCTAGAACTAACCCTATGGGACTCTGAGGCTCTGAACAGAAAGATTAGCACGCTAAAGAGATTAACCAGGGCATTTTTTCCCATTCCAGCTAAGTGTTTTCCACAATTCCAGAGAATACATCTGCAGTTTGTCATTACCATAAAATTACCATTTGCTAGTAATCTACTGAAAGAATTTCTTCTGAAAAGTAATGATTATAAATGCCTTCTGTGATTATAGCATATGTTTCCTTAACCCAAATGATAGTTCCAGGATTTGGTCTTCTTTCCCTCTACACGCTCATGTTTACCAGTTTACCCTTGGCAAGGCAGTTGCCTTCTCTCTAAGACATTAACCCTCTCTTTGTCACCTTGCCTGTGCCAAATCCCTGTGACCAAAACAACTTTCACCCCATCAAGCCATTGACTCTTTATCATTAAAGACATCTTTCTAATGCCTTCGCTCTGTCAAACCACAGACATTTGGGAAGGGCTGGGAGGTGGACAGAGCAGTCTTCACACAAAGAAGAAATCTGAATCAATGGCATTACACTGAGATTATATTTGCATGGATAATTTTATGCTTTAGAGCCCTCTATAACACATGCCCTTTGAAATAAAACTCCAAAATGAGTAACAGTTCATTCATGAAGTTATTATCATTGAATTTAGTGTTATTGCTTTAGCCAAGGGAAACGAGATGAGGTTTCGGGATATCTTCATGGTCACACATGCAAAGTACATTTGGGAAGAATAATCTGGTTCTGGGATAACATGAATATATATATCAAAAGCATTGATGGCAGCATCGAACTCTGCATGAGCATGAGAGAACCCAGCAGTGATAACAGGGAATGAGGAGGTAGCTGCTGGAATGGAAAAGCATCCCTCACCTCTCATGACAAAGTGGGACTTCAAACTGAGCAAGCACAGAAGAGAGAGAGCAACAGGTCTTTCCTCCAATCCAGGAAAAACACATCGTTAACAGCCGTAGGAAGAAAGATGCCCTCGGAGGAGCTGCCAACACACCTTCATTCAGCAGCCAGCCTACAGCACTGCTGAGCGGGCAGCATCACCCTCATCTCAAGTGCTTCCTTCTGCCTCGCGCTCGTCTTTGGAACACATCCTTTAATATGAGATTTATCACTGATCCACCCCACAATCCAGCCATAAAGGAACTAAGTCTGTTGCAGAGCTTGGGCAGCAGGGGCTAACTCTACACCAGCCCAGGAGGAAGAAGCGAAGTGTGGAAGGTCTCAGAAACCCCAGAGGGTTTTCCTTCATGGGGGATTATTGCAAAATTTCTACTGCCACAATCCCAAAATGCACAAATACCTGCTTGCAGACACAGTTCACAGCCTGGGCCTGATTTCAATAGGGTCACCCTGATCAGTGCATGCTTACCGTATGCCTGTCATATGCATACTATGCATTCCCATGGCACCCGAGTGCAGACAAACACCGACGCCTCCTTGAGTTCAGCTGTTTGAGCAAGCAAGGAGAAGGCATTCAACTCCACTTGACTCGAGCAATCCACGGTACTAACACTGTGGTTGTAACTCTTCATAGTGTAAGAATTAAGGTCAGTTGGTCGGAGAAAGCCAACCTCACTACACCAGCACAAGGACGGTGAGTGCCAAAGCAGGCAAGAGGCTCCAAAGCCTGTTCAGCTCTCCAAGCCCCACTGCAGAGTGTTTCATGGGCTTTTGCCTTGTACCTGCACTGACAAACTCTTCATCAACAAATGTCAGGCTGATTTAGTGAGCTGAGGATGCCACAAAAGCATTTTCCAGTTGTGTCAAATAACCCTTTCTGACTGAGGCGGCAGCGAATTCCCAAAGACAGCGGTGTTGGGAGGACTGGGGAGGGACTCTTGGTCAGGGATGGGAGGGACAGAATGAGGGGGAAGGGTTTTAAACCGAAAGAGGGGAGATTGAAATGAGATCTGGGGAAGAACTTCTTTGCTGTGAGGGTGGTGAGAGCCT
>BJBW01015743.1:0-22745 GCA_004320125.1 Scolopax mira
GGGGGGTCGGTCTCTTCTCCCAAGGAACAGGAGATGGGACAAGAGGAAGTGGCCTCAAGTTGCACCAGGGAAGGTTCAAACTGGATATTAGGAAAAATTTCTTCAAAGAAAGGGTTATCAAGCCTTGGAACAGGCTGTCCAGAGAAGCGGTGGGGTCACAATCCCTGGAGATGTTTAAAAGATGGGGAGGCATGTGCCAAGGGACACAGTTTAGTGTCTCACTCACTGCAGATTTTAAAAACTTTACTGTTCGATCACACAATGTTATACAGAACCCTCAGAAAATAGAGCTCGTGACCTGCTCTGTGAAACACAGAACCTGAACAAACGGGTAAAAAGAAAGTGGAATATTCCCAATTAGGAATTGCACACTAGAATTAGAGATGGCACAGGGCTGCTGTTGGAATTACGGGAGTTAATTCACATAATTGAGTATGATAGCTTGCCATCATTTCAGACAAACATTGATGACACATCAGAAGACAATTCCAACTGTACTGGCAAGAAAATCAGTTTGGCTTACAGGAAAAGAAACTACTTACTTATGAAAAACGTGAGATCACAAATCTTTCTCTCCCCTAATCTCTTTTTTGTGTGTGTCTCTGTGTGTGTGTCACACAGGCATAGAAGTTCTATAAGCAAACATTTCAAAAATTATTTGAGGTTGCTGAGTTACACCACTCTCAACTAGCATATCTTTTAACAATTGTCTACTTAAAAGCAAGGAAATGAACAGGTTCAGGACATCATCAATCTAACTGTCAGCATAAATGTTACACTGATCAAATGTAAGTAAACATACATATCACAAAAAAACAACTTCACAAAGGTATAAATCAGAGTTTTAAAAGCCTCTTCTTCTTGCAAATAAAATACAGGGTTTTTTACATAAATAGCAAATCAAGCTATGCAGAATAACAAGCACTAATAGTGGTCACAAGCCAACAATGACTTTGTTTTAACAACTTGAAATTCACGGGGTGTGTAGGGGGGAAGCAGTTATGAAACCTGCTGTCAGTTGAGCACAACAGCTGTTTCCTACCAGCAACCACCAGCTACCCAGTAACTCAGCAGTCCCCAACCCCTTTCTTCTGAGCACAGACTACAAGATGACCATAAAATGACTTCTAAATATCTTAAATTGCAATACCTTTTCATCAAATGCAAATAGAGTTTTCAAAGGTAACAGAGGCAAGGTCTGGATGAAAAGTGACAAACAAATTAAAAAATATACACATAGAAACAAAAAAGTTGATAGGTAGAAGAAAACTCTTTTGACACAGCAAGTATTTTTAGTAGCATGTAATAGAGGCCAGTTCTAAGACCCTTCTTTTCTCCTCCTCTGTGATAGTCTTCAAAAGCTCCTTATTTTTGAAGCCAAATTCATCTCCAGTCTAGCAGTAAACCTGAGGATAAATACAAAACCTGGGAGAGAAGAAGTCTAAACGCACAGAACACAATATTTTTATTATTTCTTTTAAGTTAGTTTCATCTTGATAATGCCATCAAGATGAGCGTCTGAGAAAACAAATTTTTCCTTTATAGCTCTGAATCAAGCAGGAAGACAGCGTAACATCGATTGTCTGATGAATTTTTCATATTGATGGACACAAGGTAACTGGAATTGCTGGAAAACAATCAGCTGTCTTAGAGTTTGTTTCTGACAATTCAGCATTTGCAGCTCTCAGTCTGGAAGGATGAAAAGACTGTAGAATATTGAAAGTTTTTGTTCTTTTGTTACCTTATATACTTCTGAAAAGGACCTGGCTGGGAGAGTGCTCAGCACATGCAGGCAGTTTAACAGGTAAGAAAGAAGTACAGTTGAACACACATGATAAAACTTTGTAAAACAAAAGCACACTAAAGAAAACATCACACATTTTAAACTCCACCTTAAAACTCAAATATGTGGAGTTATCATATACAAGTCTAGTACCCAAGCTTTGTTATATTTTTGCTTACTACAATACAGTAGCAATTAGAATCCTTGCAGGAGACAATCACTATTCAGAAGACCGGAACTGAGGAGAAGTATTCCTTCTAAAAAGGTTCATTGTTCTAGCATTAAATATTTGGGGGTTTCTAATTAAACACTAGGCAAATTAGACTAAATAATTTTGCTATTTTCTGCACAATTATTTTGTAACATACTAAAAGAACACACACCTCTCTAAATCTGTTTGCATACTTTATAAGCTCCAGACTGTTTCTTTGTTATTCTGATGATTTGATCAATTTCATTGTTTAAATCAATACAACATGAATTTACTTTGACTTGAATACTTAATTAATTTCATTTGTACTTCCCATCCAGCCAACTTCCCTTTGGTTAGATGTTGCTGTGATTTTTTAATGGTGAGCATACTACATTAGAATCAGATACTGTGTCTTTTCTTTCCAATAAGCAGTCCCAATCTAGTTACTGGAGAACACAAATGGATATTAAAAATCCAATCTGAACCCTGATCTTTTCACCTTTATTAGCTTCGGTTCTCACATTTCGTAACAGAATCCACTTGGAATTTTAACTACAGACAAAGCTAATATTTACATTTATAGGGGGGGAACTTGTAAATCATACCATTCCAGTCAACACCTATCTGCTATATAATTCTAGGAGGATACACACTTCAACTGAGTATAGACAGGAGGCTTTGCTCCTTCAAATACTGCTTAATTTTGTAGAACCTCTGACCTCAAGAGCTCTCTCATGTTCTATTCTTTGCTGTTTGTGAAATGGAATACAGAGGAGGACAGTTCCTCTGACTTCATGAAGGCCCTTTAACAATGGGAAGCCTGTGCAGAGCCCTCACCCCACACAACGGAGGTCTAATAGCGAGTTGGTAGCATTTAGGTCACATCCTGTACAATCAGCATTAAAACACCAAAATTTGCACAGTGTTCTTTAGTAATGCAGCAGATCCTTTTTTTTTTATTTTTTTTTCTTTTCCCTGGTCATAATTCACACACCAACTTCTTGCTTGACAGCTACCACCCCTGGATTGCTGCCCCCTGTTTGATCAGATTCATTTCTGATCCTGACTCGGTTGTTGCCCCACTGTGTTCATAAGAGTAAGGCAGGGTATAGAATACATCTGCAATGTGAAACTCTAGAGAACACGTACACAGGGAATTACACATATATCTTTTTTGTTTTGTATATATGTAAAACAGCTGTATCTCTGAAGATGCTCTACCTGAGCAGAAATTGCAGAATGACTGACTGCTAGAGAGCTACACCACCACCCTGACACCTTGTAAGACCTTCCCACTGCTGCTTTGGAATCAAACAACTTCTTTACAAGGTTTACAGCTCTCTCTGTGCTGTTGCATACTAGACAAAGTAGCTACAAACCAGTATTACCACACCATCCAATGTATCCCTTGAGATACAGACTTCCTGCTTGTGCTGGTTTTAAATCAAGTCTCAGCAAAAGTATTTCAATATCTTGCTCAACAAATACTTTTTGTTGCCATGTTACTTATTGCTGACAAATTACTTAACTAGGAAGATTAGAAAAGCACTTCATCCTCCTTCTCCAGTCTTCCCATCCTTGAGAAGGGTTGTCAGGCTAAGAAATAACTATGGGGAGCCCCCTGTTAAAATGCTAGCAGTGATAATGCACATTAGCTTTCACCACTGTCTCATGAGTATCTTCATGCTGAGAAGGGAATCATAGTTTACATATTGATGAGAACAGCATAAAGATACTTCCCTGTAGTTTCACAGAGGCAGTACACAAGAATAGGACTGCAGGGTTCCCAAACTCTCACCTGAAGTTTCTGTACGGAAAGGGACACATTTATAACCCCCTACTGCTATACAAAGAAGAAGAAAATCTGTTCTCCATGCCCATCGTGAACAGGACTAGTAATGGGTTTAAATTACAATGAGAAAGCTTCAGCTTAAATGCAAACAAAAACCCTTCTATTAGTAGACACTGAAGAGATTGCCTGGGGAGACTGCAGAGTCTCTATCATTTCAAATTTGAACAGTAGCTTTGACAAACATCTGTCCTAAATCTTGAGCTTGGTGAGCTTTGAACTGTCCAGTACATTAAGCATGGCAAGGTTCCAAATAAGCTCTCCAAGATCAGCTCTCCAACCATCAGGTACAACATGAAAATCCACATTTTCTTTCACTCTCATTTCTAAGAATTAAGAAATACATTAACATAATGCTGTGGGTTTGATTAAAACCAGGCAAAAGAAAGCAATCCATCACTACTTTCATTTCCAAAGTTGTACAAATTAATTCAGTACCTATAAACTGTGCCTATGAACTGCATATGCTGAGGAATATTCTCACCTTAGCTAAAAAAGCCTGAGTTCAATCTACAACAGTGTCATAAATAGTATCATCTGACCATTATATTGAATATTCAACAATTAAATGCATCGGGCAAGAGAAAGAAACAAGGTGAACTCACTAATCTTTGTGTGGGGAAACTAAAAATATGCAGACTTCATGTTTAAGTATGCTTGTGACTACCTGTTTTCCACTTTAGGCTCTGTACCTGACCACAGCTTAGACAAACACACAAAGCACAAGAGGAATTTGGGAGAGCAGAAAATAAATTATTGGGTTAAATCTTGGCTTGTATCCTTACTCTTTCAAGTAATGCAGTTTAAGAAACATAAAAGAAAGAAGTTCAATTAAAGAATTATTTTCTGTCTATTTGTGAAAAGTAATCAAGTTTCTCCTTATGTTCAGACAAAATTTCCCACGTTCCAGTTTGTGCCATTTGCCCCTTGTCCTGTCCCTGGGCACCACTAAAAAGAGCCTGGCCCCATCACCTTCACACCCATTCTTTAGCTAATTGTAAGCATTGATGAGATCACCTCTCAGACTGCTTTTCTCCAGGTTCCAGGTATCCCAGCCTTTCCTCATCTCCATGCTCCAGTCCCATGAGCATTTTCGTAGCCTCCACTACACTCTCTCCAAAAAAACCCAAACAAAACAAACAAAAAAACCCCACCAAACAACCCCAAAATCAACACTCAAAGGAAGAACAAATCTAGTGTTTCAGTTCTGAACTTAAACACCTCTTTTTATGACGTCCACTGTGGTTCTTGTTGTGTTACTCCAACAGCATATCTGAAATTCCTACAGATCTTTAGACTTCTTTAACTTACTTGACACACCCCTTTTTAAAAGGCCTTTCTAATTCTACTTCAGCTCATGCGGTAGCAAATACTTCTTAACTCATTCGAGATATAAAACCACATAAATAACAGAGAGCATGGAGATTTGGAAAAAACATTATCAAAAAAACAGAAGTTGTATCTGTTTTAAGTGGTACTTCTTCACCCTGTCTTGAAATGTAGAAAGTTGAAAGGATTGGTCAAAAAATTCACACAAATACCTTCATTATTGGAACCAACACTTCACAACTGAGTTTCCAGACACAGGATAGCATCCTAGGCCCTTCTATTGAAATTATGTTTTGTCATCAATTTAAAAAGGAGGCAGACTTCTGTTCAATCATCACTGCAAAGAGCAACAGATCAAATAAATTATTAGAGTTTACCACTGCACTGTAATATTTGGGGAAATAAAGCACAACTGTTAGAAGATTATTTCTATCTTAGTTGTTACACAACATTTGAAATGGCCTTCTTCCTAAAATGGGCTTGTTCCCCAGCTACACTCCAGATGTAGCTCTCTTCCTGCATTTAAGCAGGGTTTCAGGTGAATTAAAAAGGACAGATATGGCAGCCCTACAGTAACATATGAAAGTCTTATTGTATTAGTCATTTTTCCTGTCATTTTGTATTAGTGTCATATTAGTCTAATGCAATACTAACATGATACTGAAACGTTAGCATATTACAGATTACTCAGTGTGTCAAGCTTGAGTCTGATCATATTACTTCACTGTGTGTATTCCAGTGATGAAACCCTTCCCTGCCACTCCCCAAAACTCCCCAAAACAGCAAACACGAGAGACAGCCTGTGGAGTCCAAGACTTGCCCAATGAGTATTAACACCTCTTGTGCCAAATGAAAGAACATAACTCTAGCACAGCAGCCACTATTGATTCACTCCAGGAATTTGTTAATACAAGCTATTCCTTTTCACTTTAAGATGATTTTGAGTCTCTCCATTTAAAGTGAAGAACTACCACCAAAAATACAGCATTTAGGATTGTTCCTATACTAGGGGAAACACAACTAGAAAACAAAAGCATTAGATATCCCCTTTGAGATTTTGCATTTAGGCAGAAACTATTAAATCAGGTAATAAAAAGAAACCCTGTATGGTTTTCTCAAAATATATTTTATTCTAGTGGCCTGGCATCAAGCAGGGAGTCAGCCACATAACTGAAGCTCATGACATGCAATTGGGTTTTCCCAGTCACGTTACAGAAAACCCAGCAGAAATACAAAGAGTAATTTCTCTGGACAGTAATCATACCTAGATAATAGCACCTAAACAAAAACAAAGAATAACCCCCCTGCCCAAGCAATCTATATTACTGTTCTCTTTGGTGATAACTATTAAAATATTTGTTAGATAAAGCAGTATTTGCATGTTTCCAATCCAGACACAGGCAGAACTCTGGGTGAAGACTACAGCCATTACAAGGCATGACATTTCCTATTCAGTTGAAGAGGTGCAACCTTTGTTTCTGTTGCAGAGCTCCCCATGTCTCTTTCATTTAAGTAACAAAAATAATTTAATTAAATATTTAAAGAATTTTAAGAATTATTTACATATATATGTATATTAAGGCTTTATTAGAAACATACACCTACAGAACCCAAGGAAAAAAAAAAAGACCAAAGCCACATCTCAAAGGCCTTAGTAAACTGAGCTTGATAAACATTTACAGGGAAATGGGAAGTTTTAAGAATTTGAGATATTCACACGTGTGAAAACAGATGTTGCTAAGAACAAGAAACAGTTTGACCATAAGAAAAACCAATTATTTAGGTGAGCACATTAACTGCTTTGATTTACTCTAGAACTATAGATAAGTAAGGAAACATTCAGAAAAAAACCAGCTTCTTTCTGTGATCCCTGCCTACTTCCATTGATCACCCTGTACTGTTTTTGCCATAATTGCCATGCATTTCAGTCAAGTGACACACCTTCCCTGGCTGGTTAAGTTTTCACATAATTCTCCTCTCCATGTCCTCAGGAACTACTATTAAAATCACCGATAGTACTGTAGAACTCCATCTATTAGGTGAACATAGACTAAGAACTATTTTGTGACGTTACACGTACACACTCACAGAATCACACAGAATGGTGAGGCTGGAAAGGAGCTCTGGAGATCTAGTCCAACCTCCTGCCAAAGCAGGTCCAGCCAGAGCAGGTTGCAGAGGAATGTGTTCAGGGGGGTTTGGAATGTCTCCAGAGAAGGACACTCCACCACCTCCCTGTGCAGCCTCTTCCAGGGCTCCGCCACCCTCAAAGGAAGGCAATTCCTCCTCATGTTTAGATGGAACTTATGTGCAACTTTGCGCCCATTTCCTCTTGTCCTGTCACTGGCCCCATCCTTTGACACCCTCCCTTTAATTATGCATAGGCATTGATCGGATCCCCCCCTCAATCTTCTCTTCTCCAGACTAAAAAAGACCCAAGGCCCTCAGACTTTCATCATAAGAGAGATGCTCCAGGCACCTCATCATCTTTATAGGCCTCAAACACACATTTTGACAAAAAGCACAAGAGCAGTGTTTTCATTTCTATTTTTATTAAGTCAAAAACGAACAGGAAAAAACAGTAATTGAGAACAAGAATGAACAGAGCCATACCAACCTATATGTGCAAAGTATTTAATTACATGTTACACTTAAATTTAGGTGTGCATACCATGCTCACTTCTGTCCTGCTATAGTAGAATTAAGAGAGTTCTTTGCACAGTTTATACTGTGGGTGTAGGCATGGGCCAATTACTGCTTTAATAGTATCATTTGTGCTTTCTCACACGTATACAGATAGTTGTGTGTTTGCACATGCAAGAAGGAACCTCTCACACACACAGTTTCTCAGCGATCCCAGATACAGATGGACTTTTGTACAAGACATCATCATTTACAAATACTGAGTACAAGACAACACAACCAAATTGTGCTATTTAGTCTCTCTAGGGTTTCTCTTATTTGTGTGGTTTTTGTTTTGGTTTTTTTTTTGCCCTTTTTTTTAATGTGATTTTAGACTCCATAAGTTTACTGCAAGGACTGGTAAAGTTTCAGCTTAGTTCTACGGATTTAAGTCAAAACTCAAAATATCAGCTTTTATATAATCAAACACTATAGGAAGCTGAACTACCATTTTAATGCCATTTCAATGTACTGAAAGAATTGTAAGCATATGATTTGATAAGCAGCATTTTATTGACTTTGGATAAATATTTAAAGCTTTTTAGAGTCTCATGTAAATTCAATGAACACATATTTGATCAAACTGCCATCTGCTGGGTGTTCCTGGGATTTAAGTGGTTTGGTTAAACACACATTTCTGTGTTCAAAAAATATTTTAACAAGAACTTAAGGAAAAAAAAAATTTTTTTTTTTTTGAAGCCTGGCTGACAACAACCAATTGCCCTTGTTCCAGCAAAAATCTGTCAGCAGTAGCAGCCCTAGGACCATGGACACACTATGGATGTCCTGTGACTCTGCATGATCTAATCCACCCACAGGAACACTCCCGTCCAGCTCACTGGTCACAGCTCAGTTGGCTTCACCAGAAGAGGGCATCCAATGAAACTCTCACTGCATGAAGCAACCACGACCTCAGAATTTAGTAGAGGTGCTCACTGATTTTTCAGCAAAGAAAAGAAAAAAGTGACAAGAGGAATAAAAAGACTGATAAAGGACTAGTAACAACTCACTTCAACTACCTCCAGAAAAACCATATATATCCAAAGCATATATAACAGAGGGGCAAATTTCTGAGAATTCATTTTTCAGGACATTAAGGAAATAGTTCTCCTTGGAACCATCCAAGGTTTATAGACATTAAGAAGCAAGGCCACTCTGACAGCATCAAGACAAATTGAATAACTGTGGTACAATCGAGTGCAAACAGAGCAGTCCCAGAAAGTTATCATGATAAGTAGTAATGGTGGTATGCTAAAACTCTTCTCAGGAAGATTTCAACTTAGTTAGGCCTGGAAGACAGAAGCAAAGCTAAAATCCTGATGCTTCAAAAAACCCAATAACAAACTAAGCACATTGTACAAGACAATCATTTATTGTCTTCCTCTTTTAACACCACCCTCCTAGCGAAATGGCAAAGTAAAATTGTAAAATACAAGGACAAAGCCATCAATTGGCAACTGGGCTGATGTGAGAGGCTGTTACAGAGGTGTTTTGGAACTTCTCCACAGCATCTTTGTGCTAGGCTCTCAAGCTTATCTGCTCTGCAAACCCAGTATGTCACCAGTTGTTTCTTTTCCCAAGTCCCTGACTATATTCTCAATATCCTAAGTCACTTCTCTGAACACTTTAAGCCATTCAGAGGCAGAACTCCAGGTACCACTGTTTTTACTGAAAGGAAAAATTGCCTCCAGGGTGTGGGAAGATAATGCTACATGAACAGAACTGCTTGGGGATTGAGTTTCAAAGCTCTAGTTGGAAGACACCACCACAGATCATACACTCCAACCTGCCACGCAAAGCAGGATTTTGATGTGGCTTCACCCAGCTGATAAATCCAGGCTAAAGAAGGTTCACATGCCGTTTAGAGGGTGAAAAAGCTTCATGGGAAAGAAATACAGCTAACCATGATGTGTGGTGGGGTCTTTCCAAGGCAGGGGCTATAATCTTTGAAAGGCAGGGCATCTTCCAAGATGAAGTACTTGTGATAGGACAACACTGAAAAACACAAATCCCCCTCAAATTTTTTAAGAAGTATATTCTTAGAAAACATGTCTCAAACTACTATATGCTTACTGTATACTACTGTATGTTACTCTAACTGCATTCACACCATATCAGATATAAGCCTAAATCAAGCTAGAGTTCACTCTTACTTAAACAAAAACAAGAAGTTGTGTGTTTAGCTTTCCCATACAGGAAGAAAAAGATACATAAAAGAAATATAAACTTGTTTATCACACTCCCCTAGTGGTGGAACTCCCACCACAAGAACTCCAACTGAAGAATTATACTACATTAAAAAAGCCACCTCCATAGTCTAAGTACAACGCTCCTACTGCCACGATATAGAAATCAAGTGTAATTTGAACCAAAGTTATTTCGCAGAGTTCAGAAGATAAGATCAGGTTGCACTGTACTGTAATCCTATTCAGAACCAACTCACCTACCCATAATTGCTGCTTTTCAACAAGAATGAAACAGCCTGTAAATGTTGTGTAAATCACCATTAAATGCCTGGGGATCCTGATGGGTGGAAAGTACTATAGGGATACGTTATTGTCATTATACAATGAATTCTAAAGCACTTCTATTTTAAATACAGATATTCCACCAAGAATCAAATAAGTGAGTGGTACATTCAGAGAGACTCTACCTAGTTTTACATCTCCCCCACCCTCACTTATCAGTGGGCATGGATTACAAACTGTAGTACTGGATTGCTAGTCCTATATGATATTTTGGACACTGCCTGTAACTGCAGACTCTAGCATTTTCTAAGAACTACAAGATTATCATCTTATGATCGATGCTTGCAGAACTTGCAACCATTTTAGTCAGTATGGTTCCAATAAGGTCTTTGGGAAATGCAGCAGGAGAAAAATTACAAATTGCAGCTACAAATGTAAACTTAAACATCTAAAATACTTGGCAGGAACATTAGGACAGAAAAAGTCTGCAGTGATAATACTATTTATATAAACTTGTGTCATTTGCTTCTCATTTGAAACCCTAACTGTTTAACAAAGTGTAACCTTTAGGTTTGGAGCAGAGGCACTTAGTTTATTGGGGTGTTTAGGGCTTTTTTTCCATATTTTTTGAATGCCCCTGACCATCAATGATTCTTTAAAAGGATGAGATTACTACATACATACCCTACATCAAGGAAATTAAAAGTAGCCAAACACAAACTCTAAGTACACTTATACGTTAGTCAAACACACTCAATTCTTCATATGCAAAATAAACAATATCAACTCATAGTACAGGTCTTCAAACCCACACAAAACCCAAATAAGATTGTCATGGTTTGGCTAAAAATACTCAGGATATTTTAATTCACAAAACATCTTCAAGATGTTCTGACAATCACATTTCGTGTATTCCATACGCTTCTAAGCATAAACTGTTTATAGTATGTGGGTGAACAATAAGCTTTTGCTTAAGTAAATGGTGAAAATATATGACAAAATATTAATCCGTGTTCTAATGATATTGTCATGGGAAAATTTGGAAACATTTTATTTTTATTTCAGTTTTCAAACAGTGAGCCAATACTACACTTGGAAAGAATATTAGAGTCATATCATCTTCATTATTTGCTGTAGTCTATCTTGTGCATTGGCATTCCAAGACAATTGAATACTTTATTTGGACATAACTTTGTCTTTCTGGGTCTCATTTGTAACCAAGAATGCTTCATTACATGACATAATGCTGAAAGAACCATTGCTCTTCTCAGAAGAGTAAGTGCTATGATAACCTGTAAAATACTCACATGCCACTTTTATTACTACTGTAATTATTGGTATTTGGTTTTTTCCCCCCAGAATTATGCACATCATGAGAGCATTTGGTCACCATTGAGAAGAGGTGCTACAAAAGTGTTATCATACACTGTGTCCAGATGTATTGCAACATACATATTCATCTCATCACACTGCTGTACCAAGAGATGAACTAAAAGAAAGGCATTTGTTCTATCTCAATTATTATTTACAAGAGTAAATTAGTAAGTAATATACTTAGTATACTTAGTATATAATTTAGTAAATATACTTAGTATACTTAGTATATAATTTAGTAACTCATAAGGTAATAATTGAACTTTTCCTGACATTTCCTCCCTTCAGTAACCGAAGATGGACTTGCCCTGAAAAACATTAATCTTTTAAACAGCAATAGATCTACTAAATACTTTTGAGTTAGTTAACTAGAAGATATCCTTTCTTATCTACAAATGCATAAACTCTAGCTGAAACTAGGTTTGTGCAAATGCAAGACTTTCAAGGAGCAGGAAGCAGCATTCTATTTAGGATAAGCTGGTCAGGCAAAATGTTCTCAGGGTTCCATCCTTCGTGGCACAAAGCACATATCTAAAAGAAAAAGTGACCCACCTAAAACTGTGGGCACACACAGTCTGATTCACCTCAGGCATAAGTAACTTGAGCATAGGACCACTGAGAGACAGTATTTCAAGACATCCTTTACCAGCCAAACCTTTCTATATGGATTTTGGAGGTAAAGGCATAGCCAGGGAGAACAGAGAGTAAGTGAAGGGTAGAGCAGTATTTTGCTTTCTTTTTCAGTTTTCTACATGGAAAGTAGTTTTCCATATCAGGAAATAAAGGTGCAAAACAGGAGAGTTGCCATGGAGAGCACGTTTCTCATTAGTGAACACACACCAGATAGTTGGAAGAGCTAGAGAACAGATGCTTCATATATGTTCTTCCTGAACTCACATTCACACCACTCATTTTTTGTTCATATTCCCTTATGACTTATATGTACAGATCCTTCAAAATATAAAGGGGAATTACTCCCATCAAATCCAGATCATAAGGATTATTTCAAAATTTTAAAAATCAAGTCCATGTAAAACTCATGTACCTAAGTAATCTCCCATAATTTGTTAGTCTACAAGCTAACTGCAATCAAAACTGCTTAGCTTTAAGCTTTAATTTTGAACACAGGATTAATACTGAACATAAACAGGAGTTAAACCCTGAAATAATGTTCTGAATAATTTTGGCTGGTGCAAATCAAAGAAATACCACAAATCCATCAATCAAAATTTGCACTGTAGAAACAGTACAGGCTCCAGAATGAAAGTCTAATAGAAACCCAAAGATGCCAATTTCTTGTATCCAAGCAGCATCTGAACTCATAATACTAACGTACATATATGTATTAACTGAAGCTGAACAGCAATGAAACAGTTCAACAGAAATATGTCTTCATTTTCGCTGTAAAATCCCCTAATTTGATTTAGCACAATTGTTTCCTTTCAATTACAGAAAGCTTAGCTTAATGATCAGCGTAGGTTGTTAAACAGAGGGACCATGCTACCATGCTATAACCTGCAAATTCTGTATTATCTTATTACCATATATGAAAACATTTCTTGATAAGAAATGGAGAAAACTGTTATATTGCAAGGAATTGTAAAGGATCTTGCACTGCAGCATCATGTCACTAATTCAGAAACAGCTCACAAAACACGTTTGAAAAATAGGAAACTTTTGTACTTCTGAGAATCATGGACTGGTTTTGAAGTAAAGAAAGCAATCACATGAAACAGATAACCTCTAAAGCATTGAGTAATTTTGTATCAAAAATAAACAGCTGAATTTTGCATGGTATAATATGTGAGAGATGTCTCATACAGTGCCATAAGCTGGTGTGACTTCCACTTAACTGTTTTTCCTTCAAATCCTTATTTTACCATCTTTAGATTATGACCAGCTACAGAAACTAGCAGTAAACTGACAACGACTGAATCAGGAGTAAGGAAGAAACTGGAATCTCTCCCCTAAATTCCATTAATACGAACCAGATGTTTGTTTACAACAAATTTAGACATTAAAGCAAATAAAAAAGTCTTGATTATTGAAGCATATGGCTTAAGGGGAAAAGAAGATAACCCTTCTCTACATCATATTTAACTTCTTTTGTCATACGTAAAGCCACAAAAAAAGTTAAAAAAACAAAGGACAATTTTAAAACGATACCACAAGGAAACCTCTAGAAGATGAAAAAACCTGGTCTGCACTGATTCTTACTCTTCTAAGATCCCATCACCAGAAGTGCCCAAATGCCACGCATCACACACCACATAGAACACTTAACCCTAAACTTGACCAATAAATGTCCAGTAAAGTACTGGTCCCACTCCTGCTAGGATATTTTGAGTCCTCTCTGAACATGTGTAAGTTTAGAGGAAAAAAAGTTACAAGTATAAGAACTTAGGTAACAGTGAAATCTGTAACTTTCCAGGTTATTGCACGTTTATCACTTCTCATTTTAGCATCACTGCACCCTTTCAATTCTAGGATATCGGGAAACTCCTTTTAAGAATAAGAACTAAAAATGGTGGAGAAAAGCAATGACTGCAGCTAATTAAAACCTCACCTCATACAGAACAAACTGTTTGACAGTCAACATGAATGATGAATATAAGAAATGCTGAGTGTTGCTTTTACCCATAATTTCAGAACTCCTTGAAAGCATCCACCAAAACGCAAGTTCACATTGACTTTTAAAAAACTCACTCTAGAAAGCTTATAAAACTAAAAATTTTTTCCTTAAGAACAAAAATATCCCTGACACTTATCTATGAATGGAAGCAAACCCAAAAAAGCTAAAAGAATTCATAGCAATGGAGCACCAGCCTCTGGGGCATTCTATTGATCCAAATAGATAGTACTGCACCTGTATTTTCAAGTTCAGGAAGCACGATGAGTAATTCTCTACAGACAGAACAATATATTAAGGAACATGTTTAATATAGTGAATGTAGTATTTATCAAAGACACCTACTGTATAGGATTTTCCCAGGAAATATAGTTATCACTTACTTTGGAATTTCCCTCTCCTCCTCCTACACTTTAAAGGCCAGTTACAGCAGCAAAATTGGTAAGAAAGTTATGAATATTTGACTAAAAAGAAAATATAACAGTAGCAGTCAGTAAATTATTATTTCATAGGAGCAATTTGGTGAATAGCATTTATGCAGAATCAAATATATTTTGCAGAGCAAGATACCTTGCAGGAAACACACCAACATTCTAATCATGTAATCCATAAGCTAACAGTATGTGAGGTAGAAGAAAAAAAAGCAAGCAACTTGACAAAGGAGTTTTTTTTCTTTCAGCAGCAGCACCAGAGGAAGAGAGGTTTGGGAGCTTGATCCCTGAAGGGCTCTCTCTGTCCACAACCTACTTCTGATTTAAGGTCACTTAAATTAAGGAAGCAGGATTGCCATTTTCTTCAAGGAGAAAGGTTTGTACTTCCTCCTTCCCATGTAGCAGAAAAGAGAAAGGGCCACTTTTTTATTTAATTAAACTACATACACTATTGTAGAAAGCATTAGAAACAAAAGTTACATTGATAAAACAATATAGTCTGTATTAAAAGATGCAGTATACTACAGTTTCTTTAACACCTGTCAGTGAAGGGGAATGCCTTTTTTCCCCTTTTTGGATAAATAATCACAGACTGTGATAGATGTGTGACTCAGCTTACATTTATTTACAATTTAAATAAAAAAAAATCATTATCTTATTCATCTTTGTTCCTCGCAATTTAATATTATTTCTCTTCCACTTACTCTACTGCAATTTAAACAAAGCCCAAAAAAATCAAGCCATGATTAGCACCACCAGAGTTTTTCCTGCTTACTAGTATGGATTTTTGGGACATACCTTTTTTTTTTTAAAATATATTTTAAGTACAACTGAGGCCAAATACAGTGATCTGTCAATATGCAAGGCTATTGTGAAGTTCCTATAAAAAACTTTTTTTTAAAAAAGTAAAACCAAGACCAGTTTTTCAGATGTAATAAAATATCCATGTATTAAGTGATCTTTATAATATATAATTTGCATGTTCTCATTACATTACAATTCGCATATAGGTGTTTAAAGGAAATCATGTGCTTGGAATAAGTATTTGGAGAAATACACATATAAAAAAATCGAGCTACTGTCTCAAGGAGTGAGCCAAGGACAGATTATGCTGGAGAGCAGTACCTTCAAAATTTACAGTTCAACTAAAAGACAAATTATAAAAAATAATTTTAATAAGAACTTAAATTTTAGAAAATCTTATTGCTTTGAGAAACAATTCTGATTATCTACATAGTAAATTTCTCACCAGTTAAATTATAAACAAGAAGGTCAATTTCACTGAATTAATACAGTTGTTAGTAGTTCAGGTTAAAGTCATGGTTATTCTGTACAAGGCAGCAAAGATTGTTTACAAAAAATACTCTTGATGTTCATATTAGAAGTGAAAAACATTAGATTGAGGTGATAAGTACTGCCTTTTTAAAACTGGTTATATATTTATGCAGAAAGGTTATATACAATTAGCATTCAAAGCCCCAATTATACAGTCAGAGCAACCAACAAATTTTTTAAAGCACTGAGAAAGCCAAACTTACTAAAATCAGGACTCCAAAAATGGAAGTATATTTTAAATAGCAGCATCATGTTTGATCATGCATGTGTGACCTTAAAATGTCATCTTCCCCACTTTAATACAAGGGCAATATCTCAAGATAGCAAATAAAGCATACAAGAGAAGCATATAAATTTTACCCCATATATATTTTTCATATATTACACACACAACTGACTAAACACTCCATATACATTCATATTTTTTATAGATGTACACACACAGGGAACCACTGAAACAAATAGCACAATGTACTTACATTGTTATGCCCAAAACACTACAATAAAGATGGAGCAAAAGCAATTGTCAACTAACTTTGGGACCCTTACATCAAAGTTTAGCCTACTATTCTGCCCCATCATGGGTAGTTTAGATCCTTTACAGAGCAGATATTTCTACCACGGCTCCTTATAAAGCAAGGCACAGGGATTACACACAAAATCATCCATATGGAAATCTGACAGCACACAGAAAATAAGATTCCCTCTGGCCCCAATCCTGGCAATGAAGAGCTGGCACAAACACTTCTCGTACTGCACAACCCTGAATTAAGGAAACACTGCTCCTCAGGTTGTATTAATACTTTACACTTCCACTTGGCTTTTCATCCTTGCCTAACTACTGCATTTCTAGCAATAGTTTTGCTTCTTTGTATAGTAGCTTCATGTTACTAAGAGTATTTTCCATAAGATATGGTTTTCTCAGTGTTGTAATATTAGTACATTTACATAAAGTAAATGAAATGTTATGTACTTGATTCATTTAGTCTACTGGGGAATTGATATATTCTAATTTTTCTTTTAACTGTTGTTGATAATTCAATTTTTTTAGAATTTAATATTACACATATTTAGTGTTTATTCTCACATAATATGGAAGGAATTTAATGACAAGACTCCTTTTTTCCCCCTCCACTTCTGCCACAGAAGCCCGATACAACAGTGAACAAGCAATTTCACCCTACTTTAAGCATCTTACTTGTACACTGTACCCACTTGTCTGAAAAAAGCAGTTGATTCTCTTCTGTAAAGAGCTGCTCGCTTACCTGGAAGTATAAAAAGTATAAAGCATAAACCACATAGGAAACAATATACATTATTTGATACATACATGAGAGTGAATAAATATGCCCTAACAGTGAAGCTGTCGTTCTGTTACAAGATCTTGTCAAACCCATTTTAAGCAACCATTCAAACATTTGCAAGGAATACTTTGGGCAACACTTAAGCTAGATGTGGGGTTTGTACACTTCAAGCCATATTTATCATGTAGTTATGAGCATGTTTGTAGATACCCTTTTCCATTATGCTGCTGAAGCATCAAAATCATACATGGGCAGAGCACAAAGTACTGCTATATTGCAAAGGAAATGATTTAAAACGCAAACATTTTCATCACTAAAACTCCCAAAGCTACATTTATGGGCTTTTGTACTCAACTGTTAAAGACATTCCATCCTGAAAAGATAAACAGATTGTTTTTCAGCCAACTCTTCACACCCTGACATTTTCTTCCACCATGGAATTTCCCAACCGTGATCTAACGTGTCTCTGACTAACCAGTAGCATAACCCAACAGGCACCACTGAGTGGTTCTACAAACTATTACCAAATATATGTTTATTATATTTACATAAACATACATTTATATTGTTTATCTATATTATATTTATATAAATATATTTTTCATATTTTAAAAGACTGAAACCGTCTCAAACACAGTGTAACAGGCAAGAGAAGAACTTATTTCAAGTCATAATATTTCTTTTATTCATCTTTTAATGTTGAAAAAAATTTCATGTAGGAAATAACCTGAACCAAGTTCAAGTTATTTGCAAAACTGCATTTGACTTGCATCAGAAAGGCTCAAGGTTATTATAAAAGAGTCTAGAAAAAGACAAGAGCACGCAGAGACACATAAATAATGAAATAACATTCTGTGCATAAAGTACCAACATTGTATAAGATTAAGAGATATCAATGTCCATACTTAAGAATAAAATTGTCAAAAAATATAAAGCAAAAATACGTTGCATTTTAAGAAGTAACAGCTACTACTTAGATATTAGATACTTAAAACTCAAATGCTACTCTTTTTATAAACGCTAGCTCATAGGTAGTTATGATTTATTTCCTCTCATAAATATAGTAAAAAAGGAATTAAATTTTCTTTCTTCCATTAGCATGAACATACAGCTTAAATCCAAGACAGCGATAGTTAAAGCAGTTTTCTAAAGCCTAAGATGTTGCTCATGTTATTCTTCTCTCAAGAATAAAAAAAAACCTTAGGAGATAAACTAGTGAAGTCTCATTTTCAAACTACCGAGATATAGATATACTGACCAAGAAAGTTATTTAACATTATCTAACCAATCCAATTTTTTTCCATGTATCCAGAAATTTCTTCATCATCTTGATTTCAGTTTAAAAAAACATCTCCCCTAAGAAAACACTTGGAAAGCGCAAGTGACCAGATCATTCACTGAAACAGCCAAATTATTTACAATATAGAGCTGGAGGAAGCACTGCAGGTGTGGGTCTCACCAGAGCAGAGGGGCAGAATCCTTCTCCTCGCCCTGCTGGCAATTTTACTGAGACTAAAAAAAAATAAATAGTATAGATTGCCTATACAAAACAGAAGGAATGATGGATTTTATTAATCAAATTCTTTTAGTGAATAATGTCATTTAAAAACCTTAGTTTACTGTTTGCCAATCAACATTGAATGGAATGCAGGATCCCTTGCCTTCTCTACTTCTAGTACCTCTAAATTAAGGACTGTATCAAATATAAACAAGAACAAAAATATTATAGATCCAATCCTTAGCTTAGGAATAAGTTTGTGTGACTACACAGTAACAGAAGTATTAATTTACAGTTTCCTTATGTGTAAGCAGTGGATGCATAGTGCTTAACCTTTAATTCTTTATACATAGTGAATTTGCTTGCAGTCAAGGTACAATGCAGTTTTGGAATATTTTATTATTAAAATATGCTCAATTTCAGAATACTATACTAGCATTACGTATCCCAAGTGTCAGTTTAAGAGGTATAAAATAAGTATTCCTAAACATATGTCTACATGTCATTGTACTTCTCTCAGTTTGAAGGGGAGACTGAAGAGCTCATTACTGTATAATATCAGCTTGTGGAACAGTCAAGAATCTGAAAGCTTTTTGAATTTGAAAATGAGTACAGCTCTAACACATAAAATTCTAATGGCTGATGTTTATTAGGAGGTTCTCTTGCATCCCTTCTACATGTTTAATAAAGAACAAACCGAGCCCAGTATTATGTCAGTTTAGCTGTTGCCTTCCAGTCCATCAAACAGCATCATCAATAAAGTGGGCCAGAAAAAACTTCTAATCACTGCAGAATAGCATTCTCCTACTCTCTATCATCTTTATTGTCATTCAATTTTCCTCAAATGCTCATCTTTGTGCAAATTTTTCTTCAATTATTACAACAAAAGCTCCTACCAAGTCACATGAAGTGATGCTGTTCCCTTTTTGCAGAAAGCAGCACTAACAGAAAGTACTGATACTAAACATCTTCTACAATCCTTATGGAAATATATTTATCTGTTTCCTGTTGTCATGGAAGCTAAATATCAAGGCACACAAGCTACATACAATAATCTATACATTTAAACATTTAAATGAAACACTCAGATGTATAATTTGATAAAAATCAGAGTAGTTTCAAAGGGACTGGTTACCCAAGGCACGACTGTTAAACAGTTTTATTTCAATCAATATTTAATTCATTACATACATCCTCGAAGTTCTATCAGTACCCTGAGTACATCTAATTTAATAGTTCAGGCACTCTCAAACTTTAGTAATTTTGTTATCCTGGCATTAGGCCAATTTTAGCCATGTTCCAAACTACACAAGAGGACACTTGGTGACATGACATTTGTTTCTTCTTGCTATCTGTTGTTTTGCGGGTGACCAGTTTTCCAAAATGGCAAAATCATGGAAACTTCAGGAAGTAATTCTTTGCTGTGAGGGTGGTGAGGCACTGGAACAGGTTGCCCAGAGAAGCTGGCCCAAGGCCAGGCTGGATGGGGCTTTGAGCATCCTCCTCTAGTGGGAGGTGTCCCTGCCCAGGGATCTTTAAGGTCCCTTCCAACTCTAACCATTGATGACTGTATTCCCTCAACACAGAGCTACTATTCTATGATGAGTTACATTCTGTTTGTTCCTTTTTTTTTTCTATAATAAATGAACACTATATCACAATGTTTTAGTGACCGAGTCTCTGAACACTTCTTTATAAAGAATTTCTTTTTTTCCTACAGGTGTGAACCTGTTCACAGTTTTACCTATTTATAGGCTTAACCACTGTTGCTGGAGATCAGCTGAGTGCCACATAGCATTTTATTTTAGAGCTCTTCCCAATACTGAACAAACTCATTACTGATGCTGATTTTAGGAATGGACGCAGTCTGATTTTTTTTTTTGACCTACAGCAGATTCCAGGCTAGTAACTACTTACTTTTGTCAGTTACAGCTTTGTTCTATGTCATTTAATGGGTGGAGAAACTGTTTTCACTGCTATTTTATGTCAGTAAAACAGAAATATATATGGAGCTTAAAAGGTAGAGATAGTATCTCTTTTTTTCTTCAATCTTCACCCCCATTATTTGAGGGCAGAAGGAATAGATTTTTTTTTCTAATAAAACAAAAAAAAAAAAAAATCAATCAAGTAGTGTCTTGCCTTAAGTTCTTCCCCTCAACCAGTTCTTCCTAAATCAAAATCCTAAAACATTTCAGTTCAACCTTCTGCCAATATTTAAGCAAAACATCTGAAGCAGTTCATGAAAAAATGTAGCTTGGATAAGAAACAAATGCTTTCACATTTGGGATACAGAAAATCCACGGGGAATCAATTCCAGAATGAAATATTCGCTACTACACATGTTTAGCCAGCAATCAGCTAATATCAGAGTACACAACAAACTCATGCAGCATCACTAAATACCAAATTTGTCACAGCAAAATAATGGTTACACATCACAAAACATGACTAAAAGACATTTCAGTGAGGGAATAAAATACAGGTGGTTTTCTTTCATCTGCTACTTGATGAAAATATACATTCAGTCTAAAGTTACATGATGCTTTCTACCTTTTGTTTACACACTGCAGATATATGCACTTGTGTTAGTGAAAAGATGAAACAAGTCGTTCCTTGCACTTGGAAAGGAGACACTGAGATATATGATTCTATTTAGTTCCCACACAATTTTTCAATCACAAATTTAGGCTGAACAGAAAGCCTTTTCCTCCTGCCCAAATACAGTGAACTGCTCTTCCAGTCCACAGCTCTGAAAATTAAGGGAGAAAAAAGCATTCTTCTTCCCTTAACTTCAGATAATACAGGTTATCTCTAATCTCTCTCTCTCACTAAGAAATTATTTTGACTCCATTATGAATATTATGTCATCACCCAAATCAGAAATTGTGGTAGTACCACAATATGCTTTCCATATACTTGAATTAGAACAGCATTAACACTTAAGTCTACTTGTCACTGTCACCACATTTAATAATTGGAAAGACACTATAATTTGTTGATCATATTATATTGAAATAACTTCAAAACTGCTAATGCAAATTCTAATTCATCAAAAAAGGCAATGCAACAAGTTCCACACGACATGCAGGTGAGCCAAAATTGTTTGGGCATTGCAGTGTGAACCACTGATGGCGTGGCAATGGAATCCCATTAGGGACCTACCTGTCAATCCTCCTGACATGATAATTTTGTATTCTAATAGCATTACAGCATAGTTTCCCTTAAAACTGGATGAAAGAAGCTCTCTATACATGCTACAAGCCAAGAATATATGCACTGTCAACAGGGTACTGACAAAGTACAGTAGGCTACCATGTTAAAAAAAAAGAAGCTAAGCTTGCACTGTAACAAACTTGGATCTCCAAGGAGGTTAAACATGCTAGCACTAAATTATACCTCTGATAAGAAATTCTCTTCTTCCGTCAAGTTGCCTAATCAGTGACAGGAACAGAGAGACTGCAAGTCTACAACTCTTTCAGGATATTTTATAGGTTTTTTTGTGTAAACCTGTTGTCAACAGCATCTGCCACAGAGCACAAAAGCAGCTGTATGAAGAGATTGTGAAAGAATACCTAATTTGAATCCACTTTATGTTAATGCTTTGGTGCTCTTTGGACAGTGTCAGAAACCTCTGCTGATTAATACCAGTACCTACTAAAGGCTCCCCTGACTGTACTTGCTGGCTGACCTAAGTATATTCTCTCCACTCCTCTCTAGATCTGTAGAATTCATTCATTTGATTAGGTGAGGTTTGACAGAATATTTAGAAGCCACATGCAACAGGGAAAATTACATAGTTCCTATTGCTTACCTGTATTCTGAGGCTTTCCACTCAGCCTAGCTGCTTTTGAGGCCAAAAAAAAGAAATCT
>BJBW01015744.1:0-17122 GCA_004320125.1 Scolopax mira
TCTCACCAGTGCCAAGTACAGGGGGACGATCACCTCTCGTGTCCCACTCCCCACACTGTTCTTGATACAGGCCAGGATGCTGTTGGCCTTTTTGGCCACCTGGGCACACTGCTGGCTCATGTTGAGCCAACAGTTGACCAAGACCCCCAGGTCCTTTTCTGCCAGGCAGCTCCAGCCATTCTTCCCCAAGCCTGTAGTGCTGCAGCGGGTTGGTGTGACCCAAGGGTAGGACCCACCACTTGGCCTTATTGAACCTCATTCCGTTGGTCTCAGACCATCCTTGTGCCCAGGTGGAAACACATCATAGTTTTCTAAACTTGCAACCCTTTCCCAGATCTCCTTTATGTTCCCTGAACTCATTAGAGTTGAGTCATCACAGAAATGTATATAATTCTGCCGATTATATATGTCTTTTTGTACATTAGGAGGTTTGACCCCGTGGCGTGACAGACATGGGGAAAATTGACAGAGTGACAGATCGTTTTCCTGGTGGCATTAGGAAGGGGAGTCGTGTTGGCAATTAGCAGTTAATTTCATGTTTGGCCATCTCGGTTTTATTAGGTAGAGCAGTGTTTAACAAGTGTAAGCTGTCAGGGTAGGGATTGACCTTGTAACAACTGTAAAATCAATAAATAAACAGAATAGCTTTCTTGTGTAACTGGTGCTGTTTAGTTTAGACCTACAAGAAGGATTCTTACTTTTTAGAGAAGGGCAATGAATCATTAAATAAATAAATAAAATCATGTCACGGTACTGAGAACACCGTTTTCTTCCTGAGTTTTGCAAAGGGAAAGTTGATTGAATCTTTGATCTCCAAAGAGCCTCCAGAAGATAAAAGTGAATGAACTATAAATTCCCAGAAGGAAGGAGATGTGCTTTCCACTTGAGGCCTCACTAATATTTGTCTGGAATTAATTTTATGAACTTTCAAGTCCTTTTCACACATGCAGCAAAAGACCAAAGTGATCCAAGTGTGGAAGCCGTGGTTGGAGGGAGGCTGCTCAGTCCCCTTCCACGGCTGTTGGAGTCCTGCTTGTCTTGGGACCAACAAGGGGATGGCTTTGATGGTTTATAAATGTCAGAGGTAACAGGGTTCCTTTCCTAAAAAGTTATTTTTTTCTTTTAGGAAAATTTGCTTTTCAGTGTTTTTGCTGTGAAAAAGGTGTTTTTGACAGGTCAGAGTTATTCGATGGGGCATGGGGAGGGTGATGGTCGTGGCTATTCCCACAGGGATAGGACATGGAGGCCATGGGCAGGGAAGCTGATTTTATACCTCTTTATTGCTTGCTGAAAAACCCCAAGAAAAATTGTGTGGAGTACTGCAAAGCTATCGGTTGGATGCTGTCACTTCCAAACATGACTCCAGTATTTCAAAGGCACCTCCTTTGAGGCCTCCAGCTTCGGTCCTGCTTTGTCATGTTTTATGGTCCTGTTTGTTTACTTCTTGTTTGTGTCCCTCCACACACAGTGTCCTGGGACCAGTTAAAACAGCCGAGGTTGTGTCCTGGGCAGAGGTCCCTGCCTGGCTCCACACTCCATCTCTCCAGGGATTAATGGGGGACTGGTGCCCGTCCCAGTCCTGAGGAGCACGCATCATCTTTCAGACCAGCTTCCTGGCTCTGCCACCAAAACCATCATTTGCACAGCTTTAAAAATTGCCACTGTTTTTTTTTCGCCTTCTCAAGGACTGGGATTATTCCCTTTACAGCCCCATTTTATGGTGTTCTTTCTGTGTTACTGACTCCACCTGCCACTTAATTTGCTTTGGTTCCCTAAAACTTGACCCTCTCCGATGTCTTTTCCTTATTTTTCTCTTTTCCCTCTCTTTCCTTTTTGCCTTGGTGTATTTATGCTGCTGTGGAACCACTGTTGCTCCCAGATGAACAAATCATTCTGGAGCTGGTAATTAGCAACAGTTGTGCTAAAAGGAACCATCAAGAATGTTAAATTAGTCCACTTTTAAATAAACTGTGTATGAAATGTTAGATCTCTATTCCCAGAGCACCAGTAAAAATGCTGCTGGCTCTTTGCTAACAGAGCCAAAATATGGGAGTAGCATGGTTGTAACTACAGAGACAATTCCGTGCTCTTGAGGTTATAAATAATGACAGAGCATTTACAAAGCAGATGTCAATAGGACTCTTTAAAAAACATTGTTGGTTTTTTTTTTTTAAAAAAAAAGAAAGAAAACTAGTTTCTTTTTCTCCTACTTTCATCTCTGTTCCCAGTTAGATCCCTGCCGTGCTGCTTTCCTGGTTTGTTTGGTTTTTGCTTTTTGGTTTGGGGTTTGTTTTTTGGTTTGGGTTTTTTTTTTTCCTTCCTAGATTTTTTCATATTGGCCTTGGTGAGAAACATAAGTGATTGTTATCCATTCTTTGATTCGGAGCATGGCAGCTGGGAAGAGACTGAGCAGATGGCTGTCCTTAAGCTGACAACAATTTGGTTCCTACTACTTTGGCAGTCCTTACTGCCGAGGAAAGTCCTTGATGAGAACTCATGGGTTTCAGCCCCTCCAAATGGCTTTTGTCGAAATGAAAAGGAAATTTGGGGAGAGCAGGAGCTTATCTCCTTCCCTTCTTCTACCTGGAGCTTTGGAAGTGATGCACCAGCTATGTGGGGCCAGTGTTATCCCCCGGTTGGATTCTCGTGGTGGATTTAGGATGGTTTGGTGATGGTTTAGCAGGTGGTTGATGCCAGAGCCCGACCGGGGGTGCCTGGCTCCCTCCATGCCCCCAGGCAGCCCCGAGTCCCGCAGGTGCCATCTTTCAGCCGTCCCCTCTCCTGACCTGGCCGTGCTGACGATGCAATAAGGCTTTATTTTATTATATTATTATTTATTTTTTTTTAGATCCAGATCACAATAGCAACTTTTCCTGCCGGCTTCCTCCCCGTTGGAAAGGGCAGGTTCGTCCCTCGGCCTCCAGAACAATCGGTGCCTTTGTGTCGGCCCCGTGCAATTCCCCAAAGCCCAGACGTTCCCAGAAACACAGATGTATGAAGGGCGATAGAGCCTTATTGTGCTCCGAAACCATGGTGATGAGCACTCGGTAAATACAGAACATTTCCTGGATACTGGAGCGCAGGGGACGGTCCCAGAAGAAAGGTTCACCGCAAAGGGCTTGGACTTACTGACTGCCCCCAGAATTTCTCAGCCATTTCCCCCAAAATGGGAGAAGGGAGGAATTAAGATGATTTTTCAATCTTCCTGGACAATCTCCATCCCTTTCTGGTGACGTTGCTCCTCAATGCTTGTTATTACTAAGGTAGAATTAAGACAACAGCTCATTTACAGATCTCTACCTACATATGCTTACGATAATAAGGCAGGCATCTGTATAAATTCTTATACCTCAGGCATTTTTCAGACATGAAGATACAGTGATAAATATATAGGTGACTTACTTCAGACCATGGTCTTGTGTCTGTGCTCATTTCTAACTAACATTTCCATGAGACAGCTCCAGAGAAGCTTAGCAACTGTCTAAAAACCCAGAGTATTGCTTTGGTCCTGGTTTCAGCTCTGTCACAACAGTGGTAGATTAATACCGTGTCACTTCTAGAAACAAGTGAAAGTGAAGATGATACTGAAGGGGATCTTCTTGGTCTAGGTATAACTTCTTAAAGAATACATTTTTAGACAGCTAGAACATTTTCAGCTTATCCTTGTTTCAAACTAGTCTGACGTATTTTGTTTTTTTAATACTGAAATTTCTCTGAGGTTGAATTCGCTGCTGAGTCCATTAATAATCTTTGCTGAAGATTGTTCTGTCTTGGGAAACCAAAGGCAGTTGTTTCTCATCCGGCAGCGGGACATGGTGGACACCCAAGCAAGACACAATTTGAGGGTTGCTCCACGTAGCCTGAGCATGTTGGGCAAGCAGAGGTGTTGTCGAGGCTTGAGCCAATGTGCTGTTCCTGCTTAAAGATTTCAGAGTTGCTTTCTGTACCTGGAAAAGTGTGTGATGCTGAAGGCCTGAGTGTTGACTTTTATTCCCACAGTGTACATTGAGGGGGATATTCTCATGAGGAGATGCTACATCAGCCAGCCAGAAGGACCCAGGGTCTGAAAATTGATGGAGCCCAGAATTCTTCATTGAAGTCTGGTACATTGCTGCTGTCCCGATTGGATGTTAAATACTAAAAGCAATTAACTTGCTGGGAGAGGTGTGAGCCTAATTGTGTGGTGGCCATGATGAGGAATTTTTCCAGGTGACAGGTTTCACAGTATATTGGTTGATGTGTCCTGATCTAGATATAACGTCTGTTTGCCTCCTGTCTTCTTCACCGGTCCTTCCTGTTGTGATCTGGATTGTTCCAAAAGAAACCCCACTTCATTATTCTTAATATTTATAAAGCCTTGATTAGGCACTGTTGATTTGTTCCATCTGTAGAACTACTTTGGTGCGTGTTTGTCCTTCCCTGATATCTGCTATCTGGTTCGGGTAAGGTGGTGGTGGGATGACTGGTGGAAGATCTTGAGATGCCAAGGATATTAAGAAGGCTTGAGAAGGAATTCTCATGGGTTCATTTTCAGAGACTTGCACTGGTTTTGTGTGGATTTCAGGGCTGTCCTGATGGGCCCTCAGTGCGTAGCCTACGCTGTGTGCTTCAGCAGGCTTTGCCAAAACTTGAACTATAATTCTAAGTGTTTTTTACAGCTGCATGTTATGCAGGGACCAGCATTATTAGAAGTGACTGGTGATTCCGTATGAATTCCACTTCTGAAAACCGGGGCTTTTTGTAACGCCTCGGGTCAAATACTGAAGTTCAGGAATCTCAGATAGTTTCTTCTGTAACAAAACACGGCCAGGACTGATGAGAGGAGAACAGATGTTCAGGCAGGAATGCGATTGCATCTGAATTATGTGTGCATCTGAACCATGGATGCCACGCACCGAGCGTTGTAAGTGCTGAACTCAACTAGTAGCTGGTGATTTCTTTCCCACAGCATGAGGGGCTCTATTGTCTGTTGTCATCCTGAAGTATTTGCAGCTGAGCTTTGATTTCTGTGAATAAACTGGCTGCCTGGCCACATCCACCGAGTATTTTGCAGGCAGACACAAGTTTGCTTAGCACATGCTCCAAGCCCATCTGGTCGCAGACCGGCTCTAGCACAACAGCCAAGGAGCTGGTGCTGAGCTGGGGCACGTACACCTTACTCTGGACTGCTGTGCCTGGCCATTTGGAACCTGCCTTCTGCAGATCTTGGGCTGAAATATGCTTATTTTTGTGTTTGTGGGGGCCAGGGTGGGACTGTGTCTGGTGGGACAGGCCAGGATAGCCAAAACCCAAAACTGCTGGGCATTGGGGATGATGACATTTGTGAGGTTGTCTTCAGTTGTGGCCTGTCTGAGCACTCATTAAAAGTACTCTCTGTTATAGTAGACCAGAGATGTTAGCCAGAAGAAAAGCTGAAGGACACCACCACCGGGAAACTCTTTGGGGAAAAAAGTTGTGGATGAGGCATGGCAGTTGCATGTTTTCATTAGGGCTGTGTTGGCCGTGATGTGTAGCAACATGGGGGGATTCGTAGCTGATCTCGTTAATACGAGCAGGATTTGGTGAAGACCATTAATCTGTTGGAAATGCTGTGAATGGGTAAACTCAAGAGTTGGCTGAGCCAGGCGATGCTTCGCTGTGTCGTGACCGCTGCAAGGACTTGCCTTTGGCTTCCCAAAGAGTGGTGGGGTCTCTCTCGGGCTTCCTTCAGACCTTTTCTCTGATTCATAGAGATAGAAGCACACGTGTGTGCACACAGATACATCTTTGGGTGCAGATCCCATGCTATTCCCTGTAATAAAACTGTCGGATTACAGACAGCTGTTGAACACTGCAGAGGTTTTCCATCCCATTAGGCAAAGCTACGGACGGGAGGAAGAAAAACATGGAGAGTTCTGCAGAGATGAGATAGTTGGAAGAGATTTCCTCCCACCTGCCCCTCGATTCCTTACGGCTGGCCGTGGTGGGGAAGAGTGCATTTAAAGCATCCAGCAAACAATTTAAGAGAGCCTTTCGTACGCTTGGTTAAAACCTTGCTGCAGCACCACTTGGGAATCATTTCTACTGGAATTCATGACATATGTTAGTTGTTTATCTTAGTGGGATATGACTTAAAATGTCAGAATGTTTTGTGTTAAGCAACAACCGAATAAAACAAACAAAATAAAAACACAGCTGTAATACTACGCTTTAAATTGTTGAATTCAAATATGTGGTATTGATAAAGTAAGCAATAGGGCGCAGTGGTGTATAGAAAATAAGCCTTGTGAGTCCAGCCAGCAAGCCAAAAAAAGCCTTGAGATACTTGAATTACAAATAGTAATACTGTCTGTCAGCTCTGCTGTAAAGATCCAGTGTTTGGAATCAAACCTAAAAGCCTGAAGGAAAACAAAAGGCACATCATATTCTTCTTCCATAGCCAGTGAGAGTGTGGAAAATGAAATACGATGGCCACAGGTTCTGTTGTGAACCCCAGGAACTTGGCTGGGACTGATTATGTGGGAGCGGAGTTAAGAAGGGTGGAGATTTATGTTTGATTGGTTTTTTGTGTTTTTGAGAAGGCAGTGCAGTATTATTTTGCCAGCAACAGTGGCTCTGTAGTTAATTGGGAGCAGGGTTTTGTCTTTGTTCATGAACACATTTGCGCTGTGGTGTGCTTGCACCTACTCCATGGAGACTGGAGGGTGGTTGGTTTTTTTTCATAAAGCCTTCATGGTATCACTGGGCTGTCCTGGTACATTGCTGCCAAAGCCCAAAGTGGATCTGGATGGGATGGAGGACACAAGTCAACTTGGTTGTCCTTTATGTCGTATCAAGTGATGACAATTCCTGTTGCAGTGAGTAAGGGTATCTCTGTTGTTCTCAAGAAAGCAATGAGCAGTGATTTTCAGCAGAGCTCTGGCTGTTGGAACAGCAGAGCTGAGATCGTGGAGTCATGTAGGGTAGAGGGGACCTCTGGATCCAGCCCTTTCCCCCAAAGCAGGACCAACACTATGATAGAAGTGACAATAGCAGAAGAAGGAGACTCCTCAGGGATGGTTGCTGTTCCAGCCCGGTTCTTCTATGATCCTGCACCTATGTTGTTCCTCATGACAAAAGGTACCCAGGGGTAACTCATCCTACACCTTCTCCCTCTCCAGCTGAGGCAGGAGGTGGTTGCTTTACAAGGTACCTTTACCTGAACCAGTGAAAGAGGTTGTTGACTGATGGTCTCTCAGGTCTGTCTCTTTTGCTTGCACTTCAGTTCTGATCATCATGAACTGTGGTAACTAAAGACTCTTTTCTCTTTAATATGGTTAAAGATTAGTATTAAGTACCTCACAATCTACTGTCACTGTTGGCCAGTATTTCTTCAGTTTTGCATTTAACTGTCCTCCCTTTCCTTATGAGCTTGACCAAGTTATTCCCTGATGTGACAAGTCCTGGTTTTTAATTGTCAAACCAAATTGTCAAAAATATCTCTGAGTATTGGCAGGAGAAAAGAAACAATGGCAACAAGAAAAAAACCTGTTACGTGATGAGATCTTACATCGTCTGAAGCTGTCTGAGGAAGAGAGTTTGTGGCTCTCTGGCATCTAGTGTCACTCCAGGGACTCAGGAGATGGGGCAGGAGTGAGCTGTGACTTCTCTCCATTTGGTTTTAGGCTGATAGGCTTGAACTGGGGTCTGGTGTATGGGATCAGAGGGATAGGGAGGGAGCAGGCTACTGATCCATGGAGCTCCTGGAGCAGCATCTGATCATCTGGATGACACATGGATGTAGGCTTGTCCTTTGACGAATTGCTCAGAGGAGAAGAGCAGTGAGGCAGCAGAAAGGCACTCTCATACCTAACTCACCACAAAATAAATGATTCTCAGCCTTTGGTGTTGATTCACGAGCTCTTCTCGGACCCTCTGGCCAAGCAGCATAGCGTCCCAGAAGTGTCGGGGAAGACCTCAGTGCAGGATACTTCCCCTGGGGACATATGGAGACATGGGAAAAGTCCTTAAAGAAGAAGAAGAATAGCCTCAAAAAGTGGATGTAGCCAAGGGAGTGCCTCAAAAGAGTCCAAGATGAGCTGCAAACTCTTCTTGATCTCTCAGGCTGGAGGAGACTGGCTTTGAGCATTAGGCAGTTGAATTCAGCGCAGGGGTGGGGTATCAGAAGAAGTGTCAGCAATAAATTGGCTCCAAGCCAGCCTTGAGGACTTAGCAGCCTATAACTCCAGAATATGACAGGACTGCCCACTAAGCAAGATTCCTGAAATTTAGGGCTTTTGTTTCTACTGTGCACAGAGTTCTAAGTGTGCTGAAGGTAGAGCAGTGGGGCTGGAATGTCCTTCAGGCACGACCTGGTACTGCTGAGGGAGGAAGATGCCGTTAGATGAAGGACAAGGAGGGAACACTGTTTTATGGGATGCCATCATGGAGCATCTCAATTCAAGATGTAACCAGAAAAAGACAATTAAGGGTGACTGTGTTCACACATGAAAATTGAAACAAGCAGAGAGAAGCAACAATAGTGGTTGAGGAAAAGCTGAATGGCCTTGGGCTTTGCCTTACATCCCAATATATCAAGCGCAACTGTTTCATCCTTCCCCCATGTATAATGAGCTCCCCATTCTGTTATGTAATATATTCACTTTATTCTGATTTATTGAAATTAGGATTAGCTTTGTACCAAGAACATTGCATCCCTAACTTGGATTCAGGCATTCTGCCTGTAATTGCAGGCAGCATCTTTCCTGTACGCTTAGCAGAAGAACCTGCTTTCTTCATCCCACCCCTCAAAAAACCACATTGGCCAGGCATGCCAGAACCTTTGAGTAGCTCACGATGTGCTTTACTTCTGGAAAATTTTCCTAGTTCTATAATTTATCATATTTTCTAAATATTATGGAGTAATAATACCAAAGCTGCTCTTAAGATCCTCTGGAATTGGTGAAGCAGCACTTTCTTTTTCAGGGAAGGGGAAAAAATTAATCTTGTTTCAGTATTTGTATCACTGACTGATATTTCACTAGGGTCCAAGAAGCTTTCATCTGGATAGACCAAATTTCCTGAAAATGTTGAAAACATATTGGTTCCAAACCTCCCCCAAAACCACATGTTCTAGATTAAGCATGTGTTTGGGAGCTCCACCATAGTCTGGCATTAATAACACTGCACTTAAAAATATTTGAAAAGCCTTGCATATCTCAAACCCCTGTGAATGAAGTAAATATCATTGCAGCAGTTCTGTAACAACTGAGTTTTGGAGGTTTGACTAAAATGGAGGTTTTTTCTTATTCATTGAGACAACATATCAAAGAAGGTAGTAGGTTCTTCATCAGTTGAAATCTCAAGTGACACTCAAGCTTTTCTTTCTGCCCCTCCCCACCTTGGTTAAATATTGGTAGTATTGGTTAAATAGAGGTAGAGGGGGACTTAACAAGTTGTAATTATTTAATACTTGATGATCATAATGGTTCATTCTGGTCTTAATGTCTGTGAAAGTTGACAGGGCTGGTTAATTCCCAGATATGGGTCAGGAACAGTAACATTTTAATAGCTGCATTGCCCTCTTTTTTAGGAAGCCCCAAGTGGCAGAGAAATTCCTGGAGAGGTGGAAGCTTTCACAGCCAGAGGGCACTCAGTGTGGGCTTTCTATGAGAGATGGAGACAACCTGCATTGCTGGGTTGGCTGGTAATCTGAGGGCTTAGCAGGACTTGAGTCCTGGGATACTCTCTGTTCCACCACAGAGCCTGGATGTCATGCTCAGCTTCTGGTTCTTCTCTTCCCTTTGTGCATTGTGTTTACTGAGAATCCAGGATCCTTGAAGGAAAAAAAAATAAATCCCTGCATGCAAATGGAGAATAACTTCATTTTGGCCAGCACCCTTGCGTGTTTCAATAACTCCATTAATAATGGTATCCCGACTAATGTCCAGGAACTCATTTTAAAATCTGTTAGCTATCTATTCTCCAGAAGTTACTGGTGGATTTTGGTCAGTATTCAGAGCTTTGTCTGAGATTTAGCAAGTGGTGTCTTTGTTAAGCCAGATGGTTCACAGGGTTTAGAAAAATACTGTACACAAATTTCCATAGCAGTCGAGAACAGTGGTCATTAAATCTAACATTCTTCTTCCAACTACACCCAGAAGCTCATACTTCAAAGGAAAAGATGCAATTTTTTTTTTTTTTTTCAGTTCACAAACATTATATAGTTTTGAAAATGTGCATATTAGATAAGTCACATAGAGCTCCCCGCTTTTTTTTTAAATCTTCAAAATTAGACCTTCACCTTGAAAGAAGCTGTAGACTTCATGATTTCAGGTCACCTTATGCTTATTTTATGGATGAGCGAGAAGTGATGTGGTGTTTCTGGAGGATGCTAATACCTCATGAATCATCATGGTTTTGCCTCATGATTGTGCTTGTAACCTGGGATGAGGATAACTTCTCAGCACCTCCATCTCCTCATCTCTCGAGGGCAGAGTGGTGATGGCAATATGGAGAAGGCTCAGTTGTATTATCTGGTCTTACATATTCCCCAGACCAGAGCCATGCTTAGGTGAGAAGATTGATGATACACCGTAGGAATTTACTCCTAGGAAAATAGCAAAGGGGTACCTTAATAATCCTAGGAGAAGGCAGTGAATGCTGAAAATGGGTTGGCACAGCCTACAGAGGACACGGTGGTTGCTGGTGCCTTCGTGAAAATGGTTGAACACCTTGAAGAGATTAGTAGACATCTTTGTTCTGTATCGAATGTGGATGCTGCTAGAATATGGTAGTGGCACTCGTTGACTTTGTTCTGCTCTTGGCAACTGAGATTTTTAGGAAGTTCAGCAGCCTTCCTAGGTAATCCTCCTTTTTTGGCCTGATTTCTAGAATGGTCAGCCATTTATAGGTTTTATTTTAATAAAGCATAATTACAAAGATCTGTTCCTGTCAATAAAACCAGTTTGAACTGTTTTGCAGGAATTTAAACTATTTCTTGTTAATCCACACACATAACTAATAAGGGAACGCAGGGTTTTTTTAATATACTATTTATATCAGCATATGTCCTAAAGAAGTTTTTGATATTTTTGTATTTATAGTAAATCATAGCAGTGTGTAGCGTGCAGAAAGAAAAATTGGGGCGGGGCGGGGGGGGGGGGAGTAAACTCTATTAATCTTTATAAGAGAAAACATGTCATATGTAATATCCTTGAGTTGCATCACCATCTGGTTGGGTGTTTTTTTTTCTGCAGCCCTTGGAAACGATCCAGCAGATGCTGGGGCTGCGGGAGCTGGGGGCTAGAACCTGCTCCCTGAAGCACGGTTAGATGTCTTCTGCTGCTGGCTGGGCCACAGCTGCGGTTTTACACAACAAAAAACTCATCTATTGCAAATATCTTCTTCAGCTTCAGTGAGATGCTCGTGTTCTGAACTGGCTCATTGCTAAAACCCGTGGCCCCGGCGCTTCTGCTAGAAGTGATTTGGCATTGCTTGGAGGCTTTCTGTTGCGGATGCACAGCTGGATGGCTCTGCGTGCAGAAGGCTTCCAGGGTGGCTGCTTGGTCATTGTATAGAGCTATATTTTCCTGCTTGTACCTCTCCCTCAATGTTTACCACTCTTGCTGGTTTTATATTCCCTCCTTTTCTGTTATTGTTCCCTTTTATTATCCCAACAGATGTGGAAAATAAGCTTTTGAAGACATCTAGGTCTTTGAGTGCTGTTCAAAGCCAGGGTCTTCAAAAGCCCAGCCCACGGTGTTGCCACTCCAACACCTTTGCTGGTGTTGGAGGGAAAATCCCATCCTGTGTTGGAGAACTCAGCTGGCAGATGATAGAGCTGGTCCAAGTTATTACGGCAGGAGTCAATGGGCTTTTCCTACAGGAAAACCAATGAAAGAGATTATAAATTTTAGAAGAGCATCAGGTAGTGAGCTTAAATGTTCCAAGTCAGGCCAGCAGCCTGCTTCATGGCTTAGCAGCTATGGCTTGAGTACTTAAGCAAAAAATAACCTCACCGATTTCCAAAGGGCTGATGAACTCTGAGAGACTTTTTAAGCGATAACTGATGAGGCTGGAGGGTCAAAAAGCCAAAAGATCCCTTCCAAACCTGTGCTCCTCTTTCTGGAGGTTAGAAGAAGCCACCTCATTCCCAGCTTAATGTTTTTTGGGAGATATTCGCACATATGAGGATGTGCCAGCAATGTTCATCAGGTGCTAACAGGTCTTCTCCCTCCATTCCCATCACCGTAGCCTTTCCCAGTGGTGCTTTCATCCCTTTCCCAGCGTTGATGGCCAACCAGGTAAGCTCTGCTTGACCACTTCTTGACCTTCCCAGGAGCCCTTCTGTGAAACTGTTCTCATTACAATTAATATTTCGGGATATAGATGTTCAGGATTGACTGCATTACTCCTAGGATTTTCACTGCCCCACTGCTGGGTGGCATCTATTGCCCCATTTCTGCTGGAGGTATTTCCACTGGTCTGTTTTAGGCTTTCTGCTTTTCCTGGCTGTGGAACAGCAGCTCAGTGCGTGCAGACATTGTCCTCCACAGCTCCATCTGAGGAGCTCCACCATCCAGCAGAACGGTTTATTATTCCCAGTCTCTATATATCATGTATTGGACTATGCATTTTGTATGACTGAATCTCATTCTATGCTTATTACTGTATCCTTCAAAGCCATCCAGCCCGTCCTCTCTGATATCCTGGTCCTCTTCTGTATTAACAGTTCTTGTCAACTTTCCTTCCTCTGCAAAGCAAAGCTAAAATGGGGAGTTGAATAGAGCTGACAGCTCCGTCAAGGGCAGATTAGAGCATAAGCATAAATTTAATTTCAGATGAAAGACAGGAAATGTAGAAGGGGATAGACTTCCCTAGGTCTGAGGTCTGGGGTCTGGTTTGACCTCAAACACGAGCAGACAGCATGTGGAAAGGAGGTGGGAGATAGGTGGGGTTAGTAGGAAAGAAGTACAAAAGTCAAGCATGAGCACATACGGAGAAAAATAGCTCTGCTTGAGTAGCTGTCGTGTTTAATACCAACAGCCAAGACCACGAGCTTGATCTCCAGTAAGGTCGTAACAGATACCTCAAGGAGTTCATGAGGAACATAGGTAATGCCAGAAAACGGCAGAAAAGCAAACTCCAGGTTATTTTGATAAAGAAGGGAAAAGAGGTGCTGGGGAAGAGCTGAGCGGCTGGGTTACCCTCAGATCCCACCGGGACTAGAGTAAATCCTCAAACGCGCTGCAGTGAAGCCCCTGAAAGCAGAGATGAGAGCAGTAGCAGACGGCGTTGATTGGTGGAGAATTCTTCTAAGTCAAACCAATTTTCTTCCACGAGAAGATGGCAGGGTTTGAGGACTCCACAGCAGCAGTAAGTATCCTGTAACTTGTTTTTTTTATACTGCTTTTGACACTGTAGAGGAACATAATGCATATGCCTGTAGTCTGCATCTTGGAGTGAAAAAAAAGTACCTTCTCATAGACCTTCCTTGGAATCAAGTCGTGTAATGGCCTCTATGAAACAACACTAAAAAAATATGGGTAGTGGGAAAGGCTTTGAGAGCAGTAGCCTCTCTGCAGGAGAGCTGGGATGCTGAGGTGGGATTAACAGTGTAGGAGAAGACTCTAAGAAAGGCTTAACACTTGCCTAATTAGTAGGTATTTAACCTGCTCCATCAACTAACAGATGATCAGCAGGCCATAACGTGTTCAACCCCAGCAGCATCTAACAGGCTTTATTGCTTAAATATTGGGTTGTGGCCTCAGAAAAGCATGGGAGAAAGGTTTGGGGTTTTTCCTCCTCTGCAGACACGCGTTGGGCCAGCAGATATCAAGTGAAGCGTTCAGACCTTGTACCTCAGCACCTCTCGTGTTGAAGGGAATATAGATCTGTTATTTTGATGGAACTCCGCTTCCCAAACTCAGTACGAGACTTTGTTACTGTTTTAGACTAAATTGAGAACTATCCAATGAGTTTACCGTTTTGAGCAAAAATGAGGAAAATTCTGTCTTCTGGTGTGTTGGATGAACCTTATGGCTCCCTGCTACAATTAAATTATCCACCCCCTCCTATTGGGAGATGAACAGATGCAAACCCCAGCGACTCAGAAGCTCCCAAGGCTAATAATATTGTGTTTTTTTTCATGTCAGAAGTATTTTTTGTGTTTGTCGAAAGATTCACTTGCACAGCCGTAACATCTCTCTCTGCCGTGCCTGGAACAGATGCGTGTGTTGTAATATAGACTGTGAACATTGACATCCCATGTGGTTCTCATTCCCCCCATTCATCTTTGAAGCTAATTGGTTCCATCCATTTCAAATGTGTTTGGCTCGCCGCAGCTATTTGTACTTTCACTCTGGTTATAGCGCTAATGGTGCGATATATATAACATGAAATAAACTCTCGTGACTCCGAGGTCTGGGGAGACACATACACAGTGTTTGCGTTTTGCTTGCTGGGTTGGGTTGGTTGGTTTTTTCGAAAATGATGTCCCCCAGACAATTTTGTTTCTCCTCACTGAAAATGTTATGAACTCGCTGGTGCCTAAGATGAGGGGTGGTGGAGATTGATGGCGAGATCCCAGCTCGTTCCACATATCAGGAGCACAGAAAACGCAAAAAGAAGAGCCCGTTTTTTGCCAAACATAAAAGTTTTTGCAGTTCATCAGCTGGTGGTGGACCTTCTGGTTGGCTTCAGTGTTGCTCCTTGGCAAAATACTGGGACTGGCCCGGCTAGAAACCTATATCTTGTCCTATCTATATGTTTTAATACTTTGAATATATGGATTGTTTTAAAAAACAGTAAATTATCAGAAATAATGAGATAATACCATAATTTTCCCATGACCCAACAGCATAATGTAGGCAAATTGGTGTTGCTGTTGCAAAGGCATCAGTGGGGTTACTGGGTATTTCTATGGTCCTGTCATCTTTCTTCTAAGAAGCCATGGGAACGTGGCACTTCTGTACTAATTGCTAATTTGTCTTTCTCTACTGGTGCTGACTCGATGCAACTTGATTACCTTCCATTCATTAAAAGTGCATCCCAGTTAACGGTGATTTCAGTCTCCGATGTGTGTTTAAACCCAGCTTTTAGAGGGATTTCACTGATGAACAGCAAGGGAATATTTGGGGATTTTTACAGTTCATTCCCATCCCCAATTAATTTTTGAGGAAGCAATGGAACATGTTTCACACTTCAGCCTCTGCTCAAAAAGTCATGTAGTTTCTCAGCCTCACTGTAAATATTTTTACTTCTTGCTGGGGAGGCTTGTGTTCCCATTGTTTAAATATGCCAGTTCATGCTAATTCTTTGCTTTTGGTTTGGTTGGGGTTTTTTAGTCTTTTATTATTATTTTTAAATAACTTGGCTTGCAAGTATTTGGATTACTGCTTTCAGCTGAGAGCTGAGTCATGCTAACTTTGTTCTAACCTGTCTTCATCGGGAAGTAAAATACGTTAGCTTTAAATGTTAAGCTTGGTGATTTCAAGCGAACAGAGAAATTTCACGTACGGCTGCATAGACCAGGAATGCATCCATTGTCCGCTTGAAAACTAATCCGCTGTGTAGGGATCATATTTTTAAATGGTTTGTGTTGAGTCTCAGGATTTCTACTTTCTGAAGGTTTGATGTATGGATGTACTTTTGGAGTATGTCTATCAGCAGCTTCAGGGGATATGTAGGGCAAAACGACGCTCAGCAGAGCTTGGAACTAAGCTGGTCCCTGAGATTAAAGCTCTGGCTCAAGGTTGAAGAGTGTCTTGTCACCTGAGCTTTGCTGTTGGCCACAAGCAGATGGTTGAACTCATCTTCGCAGTAATGGGGAGAGCTGCCCACCAAAACCCTCTTGTGTTGTACCAGCCATGGGCTGCTAGTTTGGGAGAGAATAGAGCAAATCAGGCTCCTGGTGGCATCATTACACCTCCAGAGAAGTTGTTTGTAGAAAGCAGAAGGTTGATCATCCTTGGTGTACCAGTTTTGTTGCCCATTTTGTTCCAGCTCTGGAGAGATACCCTCTGAATCAATGGGTTTTGGTGGCAATGGGGATTTTCTAAGATTAAACGATCACTGAATTTCATGAGTTTTCTTTTTTTTTCTTCATAGGTCCAAGTTCAGTTAAAAACAAGAAAAAGGGTAAGTTTGACTTTTAATTTAATTTTCCTTTCTGTGCTTGTGTTACCTGCCTGTGAATGCCAACATGAAGGAGAAACCAACATGTTCCCTCTCCAGGAAGGGCAGGGATTAACATGGTTGCTCTTCTGCTCCCGCATGGCCGTGGCAGGTCAGTGTGACCCAGCGGTGGCAGCAGAACATTGATGCTCTTGAAAGCCTTCCTTAAAAGCTAAAGGAAGTTAATTAAGTTGTGTGGAAGTCATTCTGAAGATGCTATAATTAAATAGTTGGGCGGGGTTGAGTCATGTACCACTTGGGAGCCACTTGCTGTTTGCCAGGCCGTCTCTGCCAAAAAGTCTCTGCTTTACCTTTCATCCCTGTCCTGCCATGTATCTTCCTGCAGATTGGGGTCTCTTTCAGGCCCACCAAAGTCATCATAGATTGGCTTGGCATCTCACTTCTGGTTGTGTATTAACCTCAGAAGTATTATTTTATGTGTCCGTTCTGAGCACTGGTCAGCCTGCTGGGTATTTTCATGGAATCATGGAATTGTCAGAGTTGGAAGGGACCCCTAGAGATCATCTAGTTCAACCCCCCTGCTAAAGCAGGGTTGCCCAGAGCACATCACTCAGGGTGGCATCCAGGCAGGTCTTGAAGATCTCCAGAGAAGGGGACTCCACACCTTCCCTGGGCAGCCTCTGCCAGGGCTCTGGCACCCTCACCCTAAAGAAGCTTTTCCTCATATTTGAATGGAACTTCCCATGTTCCAGCTTGAGCCCGTTGCCTCTTGTCCTATCACTGGAAACCTCTGAAAACAGTCCAGCTCCAACATCCTTCAACCCACCCTTTAGATACTTATAAATAAGGTCTCCCCTCAGGCTTCTTTTCTCCAGGCTAAAGAGTCCCAGCTCCTTGAGCCTTTCCTCGTAAGGGAGATGATCCAATCCCTTAATCATCTTCGTTGCCCTACACTGGAGTCTCTCCAGTAGTTCCCTGTCCCTCTTGAACTGGGGGGCCCAGAACTGGATGCAGGATTCCAGTTGTG
>BJBW01015745.1:0-26794 GCA_004320125.1 Scolopax mira
GGTGGGTCTTCAGGATCAAAGATCATCATTGGAGGTGGAAGCAGTGGAGGATCTTCTGGATGCTGTGGTGGAGGATCCTCTGGCTATGGCATGGGAGGAGGATACAGCGGTGGAAGTGGGGGATCTGGCCAGAAGATCATTGTGAGCTCAGGTGGTGGAGGAGGTGGCTCATCTGGATGCTGTGGTGGGGGATCCAGCAGTGGGTCTTCAGGAGGGCAGATCATCATTGGAGGTGGAAGTGGTGGGGGATCTTCTGGATGCTGCAGTGGAGGATCCAGTGGTGGAAGTGGCAGTTCCACGATCATCATCAGCTCTGGAGGGGGCAGTGGAGGCCAGTCCATGCAGCAGAAATGCCCCATTGTCATTCCCAGCATCGTGTCTCATCAGATCAAACAGGGCTGTTCCTGGCCCTCCAGCCAGCAGAAGTAACAGCTACAGGAGGCCTCCGCTCTCATCAAGAACAGCCCTCCCTCTGCTGAGTCACCTTTATCCCTCCAGTCCTGCCTCTGTTAACCTGTTTTTACCCAGCATGTCCTCTTCTATTCTCTTCCCTTGATGCCACATCCCTGGACTGAGAACTCCAGGTTGACCAGCCTTGTCCCTTGCTGCTGATGTCGGGATGCCTTTTATGAGGCTCTGCCGCTTTTCCAAATAGCACTCTTTATATCTAATAAATGCAATAACGTCTCAAAGCTGCTTTTGAGTGGAATTCATTTTTTCTTGTATTCTCACCTAAAGAATTCTATCTGATGAGACATTTCATGCCTCCTTTCTGTAAAGAAGATCATGTGTTCAATGGTGCATTGCTGAAGATGCAGCTCTAAATCCATCCAGTTTATAACCTGGAGAGTTTGGACCTTCATTTTCCTCCAGGGGTCCATGACAGAGTAAGAGCACAGCCTATAATGTCAACCACCCACAGCACCCAACCTGTGCCCAGTGCAGCCATTCCAGTCACATCTTCTGAGGTACCAGCACCCAATGACCATGTCCATGGAGCTGTGAGAAACAGCCAAGCCCATCAAGCCCAGTCGTAAGAGCAGGGATTGGAGCTGGCCATCCATAGCAGTTATTGCCTCCCAAGGTGGCCAATAACACCATTCCCATGTCCACGTCCCTGACATCCTCACCCTTCACTCCCAGCTTGGCAAACCTCAGAGCAGCTCTACCCAGAGGGTCAGCCTCACATGCTGAGTCAGCCAAATCAGCCCTGGGCCAGGCAGAAGACAGTAAAACCAGCAGCCAGTCCCTCAGGCAGCTCAACACACTCCAAAAAAATGCCTCCCAGCCTTAATCCCTCTGACATCTGCTTTGAAACACCAAGGGCAGCACCACCACCCCTGTGTGCTGCTTTCTGCCCGGCAGACGTGGCCTTTTGCCAAAGCTGGAACTCATCATCCCCACAGCAGAATTGCTCAGAGCTGAACAGACCTGGTCCAGCCTGCAGAAGCTGCACTGTGGGGCTGAGCTGGAGCACCACAGCCTGCAGTGTGGACATCATGCTGGGCAGCACTACCAGCATGGCCCCAGGACATCCCTCCCTGGAGTCCCTGGTGCTTGGTACAAGTACAGACTGGGTGGAGAATGGCCCTGAGGAGAAGGGCTTGGGGGTGTTGGTGGATGAGAAGCTCAACTTGAGCAGAAAATGTGCACTAATAGCTCAGCAAGCCCCCTGCCCCCTGGGCTGCATCCCCAGCAGGGTGGCCAGCAGGGCTGGGGGGGAGGGGATTCTGCACACTCTGGGGAGACACTTCCCCCACCCCCAAGTGCTTTCTCCAGCTCTGGGGCCTCAGCACAGGAGAGATATGGAACTGTTGGAGCAGGGCCAGAGGAAGCCCCGGAGATGCTGAAAGGGCTGGAGTCCCTCTGCTGTGAGGGGGGGGGGGTAGCTGAGAGAGTTGGGGGGGGTTGAGCCTGGAGAAGAGAAGGCTCCAGGGAGACCTTTGAGCTGGTTTCCAGTCTCTGAAGGGGGGGGGATGGGGAGGGTCTTTTTACAATGGCATGTAGTGATAGGATGAGGAGGGATGGCATCAGACCAGAAGAGGGGAGATTGAGATGAGACGTGGAAAAGAACTTGTTTGGTGTGAGGGTGGTGAGAGCCTGGCNNGAAGCTGTGGCTGCCCCATCCCTGGAGGTGTTCAAGGTTGGACAGGGCTTGGAGCAACCTGGGCTGGTGGGAGGTGTCCCTGCCCAAGGCAGGGCGGGGATGGGATGAGCTTTAAGGTCTCTTCCAATCCAAACCATTCTATGATTCACACCTCTACAATTCTCTCCAGAGCCTCTAAACTTTCTCAGATCACCTCTGCTACCCTTGCAAGATATCCAAGCTGAGTGCTTCACTTTTGATGAGATTCTGGTTCAGATGCGAATGTCTTCCTCAGAAAATCTCCCACTGGAGCTACCAGTGTGATGCTGGAGGGATCAAGGTGCTACGTGGCCACAAGATGCTTTCTGAGCTTTTTCCTTCCCCTCTCCCAAGTACCCACTCCTCATACCCACCCTGACAGTGATGTCCTGAGCCACAAGCACCTCCACATCCCTGAGCTGCAGCCTCCCCGCCTCTTCCCCAAGCAGGACCAGGTCCCCACCACCCTCTGACCCACAATCACTAATCCTCTCGCTCAGCGTTTCCCTACACCTACTCTCCCACCCACCTCTCCCAGTCTCCCTCTCCTCACCGGGGGCCGAAACGGTTCTCTGTAGCTCAGGGCAACAGCACAGGAATCGGATCATTAAACAGAAGTAGCAATTACTGCTGCATGCCATGCACCAAGCGGCATGAAGGGAAGATATCGATCAGATGTCATGAGTCAAAGCAAACACTGAAATCAGAGTTTGGTAAATAAATCCTTGCCATTCCTTAGGGTGTCTCACTTCCCATATGCTAAACACCATATAAAAGTTCCTGTCCATTAAAGCTCCTCATTCAGTCGACTTTTATCTTCTAAATGTGTTTCCAATGGCTGAGGAGGGTAAGTCTGCTCTTTTCTGAGACTTTATTAGTTCATATTCATGGGTGATAGCTTCATTTGAGATCTTGACAGGTGCTTGTAGCAGGTACCCACGCCTCCTGAGCATCCACTGCAAAGTTCTCGGGATCTGTACGGTTTCTTGCTACTCTACAGGGACAAAGTGAAGCCAGGTCACTGGACTTAGAACCATGGGGCTGAGGAGCCTAAAAACCCAGATGAATCCATAGTGGGACCATCATGTGATGACAGCACAGTCTTTGCAGTTTTAAATGTGTTTGCAACACGTGGGACACGGTTTTTGATATTATTTAAAAACAAGCCTACACTGTACTTCATTCTGGTTCCACACCTCCATGGCTGTGCCCATTTCCTTGTCTAAAAGACCTTGGGGACACTACACAACGATGGCAATAACACAGCCAGCAACATCATCCTGCATAAAAATGTTGATCCTCTGCTCTTGCAACAGCTTAAAAACAGTAGCAAGGATAACTTTTGCTATTTTCACACCTCTTCCAGTCATGAAGATGAGTGGGGAAAAACCATGGCAGTGAATAGGTGTTGAAAGAATGTATTTCAGATTTTTGTTCTCTGGAAATACACCCTGGAGATAAGAAAGAGAATAGCTATCTCAGAAAGAGGCAAAATAAAGCAAGATGAAGCAAAATGATGCAGGTTCAGGGTTTGTGGTTTTTTTTTCTCCTCTTTTCAGATTTATCACTGTCTCCGAGGGAGATGTCGCCGCTGGGGCTATAGTGGTGAGATCTCCTCACACCACAGAGGGTTCTGCAGCAGCAGTGGGGGCGGCTCGAGCCTCCAGGGACATGGGTCCCTCTTCTGTGGTAGGGAAGGCTCGGTCACCTGCAGCCGGAGAGCTTCATTCTGCCACCCATCGTGCACCTACAGCATTGGAGGGGGGTACGGATGTGGCACTGAGGGATCTGTCACAATAACCTGTGGTGACGGTGGGGAGACATCTGGCTGGAGCATTGCAGGGGGGCCAGGGCCAGAGTACGGCCCTGGGGGTGCAATAGGGTACGGCACCGAGGGCTCAGGCAGGAACATCATTGATAGCTCTGGGGGTGGTGGGTCCATTTGCCACAGTGGGAGATTGGGCATCATCGAGGGAGGACACTCTGGATACAGACACGGTGTGTCACCCAGAGAAAATGCCTTAACGACGTATGGGGGCAGTGGTGGGCCAGGCTACTACAGTGGAGGACTGAGCTATGGCACTGAGGTGTGCTCAGGCCCAGACCTCAGCTCTGGAGGTGGTGGGTCCTCCCAGGCCATGCAGCAGAAATGCCCCGTGGTGGTCCCCAGCATCAAGACCCACCAGAGCAAGAAGACCAGCCAGTGGCCCCTCAGTCAGAAGAAGTGACTGGCCCAGCATCCAACCCTGCTCGAGCAAAAGCGCCCTGGATGTGTCACTGTGGTTGAGGACCTTCGTGTTCCTCACGTTGGACTGTAGTGCTGCTGTGAGCACTGCTGGGAAAGAGGATTTGTGCTTTGGTGACGAGAAAAGATTCTTCTCTCCATCTCCTTTTACTTGTGGATTGGAAAATAAAACTTCATAGTCCGTGGGAAATTCTGGTATCTGAATGATTTCTTTTATTTCTGGTTCCTTCACTCAAAACACAGATACTCAAGGAGCCTACTTAACAACACAGGATTTATCTTCCAACATTTTTTCTATATATTTTACAACTGTTACTCAAATACAATAGTTATTTTAACAGAATTTAAAAATATTCATTTTCAACAGCAAGAGAAGGTTCTTAATTTTGCTCTTGCTGAAGTCAGAGATTCTCCTACGCTGTTCCCATCAAACTGACCTGCTGAGACCCTCTGTATGGAGGGTTAAGGAGATGTGTAAAGCTCCCAGGTGATTTCCGGCTGATTATTATTTACAGTGTGACCTTGGGAGTGCACAGTTATTTACTTGGAAACAATTACACGCCGGGCTCTTGCCCCAGAGAGATTGCAGGGGATGTCGTAAGCCAGAGCACGTAACCCTTCTGCTTGCACCAGTGGCATGAGGCAACTCCAACTCGCTCGTTTGCTTCTTCGCAGTAACCTGTTTCATGGCATTTTTTGATAGGATCAGGCCCTAAATTAGGCACGGGAAGAGGATGATTCCTCTGTGCTGATGTGAGAACGCGGGGGAGGCTTGAACATCCTGTGCCAGGTTTTTTGTGGAATTTGCTATATATTTAGCATTTTGGGACTGTTCTCTGGGGGTTTTTGACTCCTCCAAATATTGATAATAAAGGAAAAAGCCACCCACACATCCATGCTCATTTAAAAAGGAAACAAAAGAGCATAAAATTACATTGTAAAATATTTTTTACCATTTCTATATTCACACACCTGTGGGCATTTTTACCCTTTCAACTCAATAAAAACATATAAAATTGAGAAATTTTTGCCCTTATGTTTATAAAACACCACAGATATTAAAAAAAAAAAAATCCTCTGAACTCTAACCCTGTGTTTGGTGCCACAATGGGTATTTTCACACTGTAAAATGTTGTAAAACTGGAGGGTTGCGGTCCAGGGAATGTTACACCAGGTTTTGTCACCAGCCATATTAAGTTCCATTCTAAAATTAGACAGCATTATCCTTTATTTGCATCTACTTATATTTCTGAAATCGACCACTTCATTATTGATTTCCATTATTTACCCTACTTCATCTGATAGCATCAGAGGTGGCAAAAAACCTCAGAAAGCTCAAACAACTCCCAAGAGACTTCCAGAAAACTGATTAGAGACTGGAGTATTGAAAAACTTCTCATCCATTCAACTGACTGACAAAAAACCGTCCTGAAATTCTGGGGGGGAAAAAAAGAAAATAGAAAACACTTTAAAAATGTATTGATTGTTATTGATTGTTTGCTATCCCACCTGGCTGATTCTTTGAGGTTTGTATCAGAAAGGGTTCCATAAGGTTAGATGTTAATCAAGCTGGATTAAATAATAGTGTAATAGACCCTGAGGAGGAAGAGGATGCTCTTGCATCCAGAGTTTGAACGTGAGGAGCTGGGGCTGCATCCCACTGCCTTTCCTGACACACTGGAGTGTGAGTCTGGATTTTACATACCCAGGTACATTTGCACATGCAGATTTCGTCCCTGCTCGTTGTGCAAGAAGGGGAGGAACGAGTCATCCCTGGTGTCTGAGGAACTGCGATAATGCAGGACTCTGGTCCACCAGCGTGTCGGTGCTTGCAGAAGCCATGGCCCCTCCACTCCGGCTGTTTGTAAACAGGCTGAACAGTAAACACAACCCTGGTTTCTTGATGAAAGTCACGAACTGGCGCCTCTGGATAGAAACTAAAGAAATTGTTTTAGAGATAGCAAGCAGGAGCCACCCCTCCACTTCAGATGTTCAGTCGATCTCTGCCCAACCAAACCTTGTGGCTCCCTTGTTGGCAGAGGCAGATGAGATGCAAAATGAGGAAAAACACAGAGCGAGCCCTGCTGAAGTTGCACAGCCACGCTGCTAATGGGAAGTAAAAAGTAAAAAAAAGAGGAGAAACCAGGGCTGTTGCAAGGCCATGGTTGCACAGTTGATTGCAGCAGGCCCAGGAAGAGCTGGGTGAGCCTGAGGTGCTGGGTGAGCTCAAGGTGCGTGATGAGCTCCAGATGTTGGGTGAGCTCGGGTACACGATCTCTGAGAGAACACTTTACTCACAGATTACTCATGAGAGCAAGGTTTGCCCAAGCGGCTGCTGCAGACATGCATTTCCCATCACGGATGATGGCAGGCAATTAAAAAAAAATAAAATTCAAATATTAGAAAACTAGAAATTTTGAAAGAGCAAATCTGTTCTGTATTGGCCAGGGAAAAATGCCAGCAATAAAAATTGCTGTGTCAATAGCAGTGAAATAACTACAGTGAAATAACTACAAAATCAGCCATGAAGTAGATAGACACAGGTAGAGAAACCACACTCCATTTTTGGGGTATTCACAGGTATAAGCCAAGACTTCCAGAAGTGGCCTGTGCCGCTACCAGGCTTTGACAGATCACTTTCCAGTCGTAGCTCCTGAAGCTCACCACAGTGGCCACAGGCTTCATTATCCTGGTTTTATTGCTTTGGGAAATAACAGTCAAAGAGAGGAGGTCAAGAGGGTGACCCTCGGCTGCTAAGTTTCTGGTACCTGTCTTAATGAGTGAAACAACTTACAGATGCCCTCAGAGAACATGTGATAAGGACTTTCTAAAAACTTGCCATTTTTTAATGGCAAGGACCTGAAAGTGGTTTGCTCTTTTGACCACTGCGTGAGACCCCTGTCCTGACAAGAGCAGGTAGAGGTGACCGGGCATCATGACCTCTCCTTCCTGCCAGACTTTGGGCAAGAGATTTCAGGAAGATAGAAACCTCCAAAAGCACTACCTTTGCCATCCATTTTGCAACATAAAACTCATCCAGGCATGACGGTGAGACAGTCAAGCCACCCACACAGTTTTCACTCTTTGTGCATTACAACCTGCGTGGGGCAGGGTGGCAATTAAAGCTGTGTAACACAAGGAAGACAATCTACTGTATGACAAGCCAATCAAAGAAACCGGATTGATTAAGCTTTTGAAGGTTGTGGGTAATTAGAGGTGTGGCTGTTTGGTAAATACCTTGGTCATTTTTCCCCAGGGGTTTATTGCATTTTCAGGAAGAGAGTTCGGAACCATATAAAAGTTCTCGGACGGGAGAGCAGCTCATTCACTCAGCTCCACTCCTTCTTCAGAGCCTTCACAGCCAAGGTGAGTTGCTACTACCCCGCTAACTTTTCATTCCTGTGAAAATTTGCTGAACTGAGCTGAGATATGCTCTTACAAAGACGGGTTTATTGCAGGTGCTGGGATTATTGAGAGCCAAGTTCTTGCCTTGGTGGCTGAGGTGATTTCACGCTATCAAAAATCGGGCTGTCTATGCTAAGAAGCAAAATGTATTGTTCTTATCACATGTAGATATATATGGATTACTTCAATGCTCAGGATTCCTAGTTTCCAAGGGACAAACTGGAAGTAGAAAAGTAAAGAGTGGGATTTGGGAATGAATGGGATTGATATTTCGTAATTTCATAAGAAACCTTGGGTTTAAGCTGGGAATTTTAATTGCACTTATAAGCCTGACTCTTTTTCTAAACTCCTTTGGAAATATAAATCGTCAGGAGCTGAAATTATTCAGCTGTCCTTGAAGAAATTTAGGAAATAACTGAGAAGGCAGATTTAAACTATGAGAGGAAGAAGCAGAATAAAGAGCCTTCAGCTCGGACGGTCTCATCCTGGACGGCTCCTGCCTTCTTGAAATCCCAGCTCTCCTCAGAAGGGGGTTAAGATGTGCAGAGAGGATTTTCCTCATGCCTCAAGAAATAGGACACTGATGCACCAAAGGTCCACAGGGCACAGAGGGAGCAGAGGTTACAAGGAGGGAGGAAGGGACAGGAGTCTCTTCATTTTGAGATTCTGGCTTTGAAAGTATATTTTGCCAAGGTTCTAATACCATCGGTCCTGGCTGTAAATTCACCATCTGTGCCAGCAACCCTGGAGGCTGCAAGTTCTTCAGAGCCTTGCCAAGATGCCTCTTGCCAGTACAGCATCAACTGGCAGCCCACAGCACATCTCCTCCTCCGTTACTCGTCCCTGAGATAATCCCAGGGTGTCTTCCACGAGTGCCCATGGGATGCCGCAAGGGAGAGCAGGGAAACAGCTCATGCAGCCCAGAAGAGATGGAGATTGGGGCTGCTGGGGGGGTTCATGAGGGTGTTCAGATGGTGGGGGCTCACCTGGCACTGAGGGAACGAAGCCCCAAGCAGGAGAAATGGAATAAAGAGACAGGCAAATCCTGCCAAGCCCTGAGAGGCTCATAAATACTTCAAGGAAATCTGAACCCAAAGCAGAGCAGGGAAAGGACACTGCCCTTCATGCATCTAACCACAAAGGTCTCTCCTTCCCCAGGGTTCACCGCACCATCCAAAAAATGTGCTCCCGTGCAGACAGAGGCTGCCACAGCTCCGAGAGCTCCTCCTGCCACAGCGGAGGCTCCTCCTGCCATGACAAAGAGAGGTCTTGCCACGGCTCTGAGGAGGTGGTTTTCCACGAAGTGAGCGCCGTGCAGGATGTGACGCCGGTGGTGGTCCTCCCTCCCCAGTGCCCCGAGCAGGTGCCCGTGGCCCCCGTTCCCTGCCAGCAGCAGCAGCAGATCAAGCAGCCGGTGCAGTGGCCCCCCCAGCAGCAGAAGTGAGGAGGCGAGGATGAGCCAACCGTCAGCGCACACCACGGGGCTGCTCCTCTCCCTTCTCCTCCGCAAGATGCAGCCCCGAGCTTGGGCAGGTCCTGCTCCTTCCCTCCAGCACGTACGACCTCTCCCCGCTCCCAACAATGCAAAGTGGCATTAGCATGGCAGAATCGTGATTTGCACTCGCCTGCACGAGAATTTGAATCTATTATTAATTTCCCGCTTCTGTCTCCAGTACCAAAGATGTGATATTAAAACCTAAAGCTCAAAAAAAACTTGCTGGTGTTCTAGTGTTTTTCCACCAATACTCTCCTCCTTGTCTTCAGCGTGATTCCTGAGCCTACTTTGATTAGTGAGAGCTGCTTTTCACAGCCTCCTCCCCTTCCCGTTGCACTTTGATGGCAGCAATGTGTCAACGCTCGGGCTCTCCAGACCCTACACCTTGTGCATCCACCAGACAAACCCAGAGGCCGGGTTTGGAAAAGCTGTCTGGGGTTGGAGGTGGAGATCAGCATCTCCCGTTAATCCCAGCCCTTGGCTCAGAGACAGCTGGCCCTGAGCCTTAGACCTTCACAGGCACATTTTGAAGGAGCTAAAACTAAAGCTTCATCTTTGTAAAATGTACATGGCTGGTGAGCACAAAAGCAGACTCCATCTAGGAAGTCTGGAAATCACCAATCACCATAAACAAAAAGGTATAGGCAGAGGAAGGACTACATCATATTTGATCTTCCTTCTGACCTGTTCTGAACACAGAATATGGGGTTAGATCAATATTTTGTGCAAGGTAACTCTATCCTCTTTGAAAATCCCAGTAAGAGCCCATATTGCTGTGCTTAAATACCAGTTAATGTAAAATATATATATATTGAGGCACTGGCCCAGGTTGCCCAGTGAAGTTGTGGTTGCCCCATCCCTGGAGGGGTTCCAGGTCAGGTTGGATGGGACTGTGAGCAACATGGTCTGGTGGGAGGTGTCCCTGCCATGGCAGGGGGTGGAACTAAATGGCCTTTAAGGTCCCTTCCAACTCAAACCATTCCACGATTCTATAATTCTATGATAACTGGGTTTAAGACAGTCCATGCACTGCAACAGCTTCCTCTGTGAACTCTAATCCTGTAAACACCACTTGTGTCTGGAAAACAATAGAAAGACTGCGAAAGAAAAAAATGTTCACAGTTCCTACCAAGGTTTAAGTTGACTTTTCTCAGCAGAAACAATAAAAGTCCCCTGAAAAAAAAGAACATCAAATGGACAGAGGGCCATAAAAAATGGCAGTTGTATTTCCCATTGCACCAAGTCCACCCCCAGGTTCTTCTCCAGTGTCCACCAGCATGGAGGCAGATATTGCTGCAGGAATTAGTGCCTCTGTGGGGTGAGAGCAGTATTGTGTGTAATGTGCTAGATATTTAATTAGCAAAGGGCTTGCACTCAGTCTTTGAAAGGAACAAGAAACTTATTATTAGCACTTGTTTTATTATTACTGTTAATTAAAATAACGAGGAGCATCATTCCCATACGCAAGGTACGTGATTGCTGGTGCAAAGAAGGAACGTCAGGGTCAGAGATGGGCAGCTCTGACTGAGCATGAAGGCATTGTGTGATGCCACCTCCCTGTCCCCCCTGTACCCCTCTGCCAGGGCCAAACCCAGCCTCTGCCAAACGGGAGGTTGAAACCAAGCCAGACTGGAGGCTCTGGGCTGGGTTTGATTCTGGCTGAAAGCATTTGTGGGAAGGGGAGATAAAATCTCCCATCTTAAGTCTTTCTAGGCAGTCCAAGTTTTCACCTACGCTCTCAGCCAAGCTGAAGCGCTGCAGGTTGTGTCATTCATTTAAGGAGAGAGTTAGGAAGAGCCTGAGGAATAGAGAAGCAAATCTCCTCTGAGTTGCAGTTTTGTTATCTCAGCACACACCCCTGGGAAGGGAACCAGGAAAGGGGATTGCATAAATTCAGCAGGAAATTGTCCCCATCATGCCCCTGCCACAAAGGGGTATAGCAAGAGGGCAACCTCTGCAGAGGACATTTTTTGGACATTGCCCCAGTCAAGCCAGCAGAAGAAGAATGGGTGAGAAAAAGACCGCGAAAAGCATTGTAACCCCACGGCAAACATTAGAAAAGCAAGGAAAAAGGGAGCCTTGCATGTAGAGCATGTTTCTGAACACTAAATAAGCGTTGGGTAAGTGTTGGGCTCCTACACAGTGTTTCTTGCTGTGCCATCATGGCTCCTTACAGTGATGCTGCAAGGTGAGGGTCCCAGACTACACCAGGGTGAGGGTTCCACACAACCTGGTACCCATTAATTATTAACACCCCCCATAACACCCTTCTGAACATACCCCATAGCCATGGTATGCCCCACATGCCTTGCAGCTGCCCAGCACAGAGAGAAGACCCACTTCCCTGGCACCGTGCTGGCTCTGAGCAGACCGTGGCCACCCCAGCACAAGTGTCTGCCATGGGCACAACCAGAGACATAGGTGTCCAGCAGGGGTCCAGCCAGGAGCCTGCGGGGTCATACCAGATTGAGTTCATGTTCAGGAAGGATTCCCTTCTGGAATTTCAGAATTTCAGGCAATGGAGTCTGCCTAAAGGAGTAGTAGCTCAGTGACAGAAGAAAGACAATAGCTTCTTATATAATTTTTTATCTACTACACTTCAAGATAAGCAGAATTGTACAGAAAATTTGGACTTTTTTTCCCTGTTTTTAGCATTTTCTATATGAAATCTTCTGGATGATGTATCAGATACTGTAATATTATTACTTCAAGTGAGATCTTTTTTCCAAAAACCTCATTTATATTGTTATTTTTAGTAATTCTATATCCTTTCTCGAAGAACTACAAGAAATATTCCATAGAACGCATCTCTGTCTTTCAGTATTTGGAATAAACAATGAGTTTGGCTTCAGGCAGAGTGAAGTCAAGTGTGTAAACACAGAGCTAGAGTCTACAAATAAGTTTCCATAAATGTTCCAGATCAAGAGTCAAATCACATACCTTAGATAACATCAGGGAGAAGTAAAGCCAAACTGAGGGGAATAGCTTGAAACAGGGGAACTTTATAGACCTGGAGGCTCCAGCAGTGAGGCACTCCTGAAGAATGGGGCTTTGCTCTCCCCTGACCACAGCTGCTTGTTTGATGCCTTTAGTTCCAAATTTTTACAACTGATGCACTTTTTTTTTTAATTTTTACCATCCTTTCCCTTTTACACAACAGCAAATTTACAGCCGTACACAATCAAAGATTTCTAAAGGCATTGGGTTACTACAGCCTAAATAAAACTTTGTAGCTTATTTGTGATTGTACATTGTGATACTGAAGCACAGATGTGAATGGACCTGTTTGAGGCATCCCAGTGAGTCAGCAGAGCATCACCCAAAATCAATTGTGCCTGATGTTTAATCCACAATGCCATCTCAGTGTTGACACATTCTTGCCTTTTATGGGACAAGAAAATGTAATTGCCAGGTTAGATGGACATGACCTGTACTAGACGTGGAAAGGAAGACCGAAGTTCCTCCATGATTCACGGGAAAATCCAGGCTCAGAAGCATCTACCTCTACCACACTACGCTGTTTTGTTTATGTTTTCTTGACCTACAGTCCAGTATAATGCGTGTTTCCATCAGAGCTGCAGAGATGCTGTGGCTGAGTACCAAAAGCAGGAGAGCAACACTAGCCGTCTGTCCCAGCTAATATTACAAATATCATCTTTAACATTATTGTGAAATTAAAGATCTTAAAACCTTACTCAGGAAGAAAGCACAGGGCCCACCTCCTCACAGCCTCAACTGCTAAACATTTCCAGGAAGTAAGTTAAAGACAGGTTCTATTTAAAATGTTGGGGAACAAAATAGAAGAACATTAAAAAAGAACACAATAAAATAGGAACAGAAAATAACTTCACCTCTGGGAGTGTGACCAGGACTTAGGGTGGTGGGTTGACTTCAAAGCACTCTGCTCCGGGATTTAGTACCAGTGCCATGAACGCGGTATTTCAGAATTAGACTATCAGCATCTGTAGCAAGAATAAAAGAAATCCTTGACAGGACACATCATAGAGACAGGTTGAAATTACTAACGAGGAACACATTTGGGCTAATCCCGAATGTCTCATTAATATATCCGGTACCACTGAGCAAGTCATCCAGAGTATTCCTGCCCTGAACATAAGACTTATAAATTAAGATTAGTAATTATTTTTCTTTCACATGGAGGTGTGATCATATTTAGCTCTTGATCCATGTGACGTCCTGGCACAACTTGAGGAATTGGTACTTCCGAATTCCAAACATCTCTTCTGCTTGATACATGTTGTCCATGACCAGATCCATGGGTTTCTTCAGCATTGGCGTCACTTTGCATGGAATACCTTCCAATCTCTTTCATAGGGAGGCAAAGGAATTAGAGTGCTATTAATAACTTATGGGACAATTACAATGCTAAAAGTACAGTGCATCAAAGGGAAAATGTCGGAAGCTGAATACATTGGATAGAAATGGGCTGGGATGTGTAATTAGGTTACACTTGCCAAGAGATGTCTCATGTCCCAGATAACCCTTTGGAAGAATATAAAAGGTCTCTCATCCCAGTTCCCTTCATTCGCTTCTCTGCTCCTATAACAACTTAATTTTTGTTGCTGAAGAGGTAAGTCAAATTTTTCTGTTTCTCTTGGGTTTCTTTATGAAACCAACTGCTTTCATGCAAGCTTTGGTAGAGTTGTAGTGTGATACTCCTCACCTCTGGACCTTGGTCATGCTAGAGGCCAAATTCTTGATACCCACAAGAGCTGTTTTATTAATGCAAATGGCAAATGGAATATAGGCTTAGGGGGCAGAGGCTCAAGCTGAACCAAAACCAAAAAAAAGATGGGAAAATGCAGAGAGAGGACAGTCAGAGGACTTTATGGAAAAGAGGCTTCGAAGTCTTGGAGTAGAACATCTGGGACTGCAGATGGGAAGCTGACCTCATCTGGAGTACTGTGTCTAGCTTTGGAGTCTTCAACACAGGAAGGACATGGACCTGTTGGAACGGGTCCAGCAGAGGGACACGAGGATGCTCAGAGGGATGGAGAACCTCTCCTATGAAGACAGGCTGAGAGACCTTCTAATGTCCTTTCAGTATCTGAAAGGAGCTACAGAAGAGCCGGGGAGGGACTCTTTATGAGGAAGTGCAGCAAGATTTAGATTAGACACCAGAAATAAATTCTTTACAGTGAGGGAGATGAGACACTGGAACAGGTTGCCCATTCTATGATTATGATTCTATGTTTTCAGTCATTTTTGACTCAAATTACTTCCATAAAAAGTCAGGTTTTTAGTTGGGAATATAAATAATCTCCCAATACCTAATCAGAAATGAAATAATTTTCTTATCCCTGAAGTACTAGAAATTAGGAAGAAAACAGGGGATTCCAGGGCAAAATAGAGAATGCAGGTATGCTCACACACATCTGGGCCACTGTACCAGCATTAACGTTGATCTCTTTCCTACAGCTCTGCCAATACTCCAGAAAGATGTGCTCCCGGGGGTCCTGCCACAACTATAGCTCCTCCTGCCATGAATCCAGCTCTTCCTGCCATGGATCCCATTCCTCTTGCCACGACTTGGGATCTTCCTGCCATTACACCATCCAGAGGCAGCCCGTGCAGAAGTACAGCTACGTGACGCCTTGCTGCCCCCCTCTGCAGCAGTATTGCCCCCCGGTGCAGCGCTACTGCCCCCCGGTGCAGCCCTGCTGCCCCCAGGTCACCTACTGCCCCCAGTACACCAAGAACATCTGCAAGCTGCCACCAAAATGCCCCAAGTACTAGAAGCAGGATCTGACCCTGGCACCTGGAACCACTGGCTCGTTCCTCTCAATGCCTAAAGCTTAACTCTTTGGGTTGTCTTTTCCCAGTTTCAGTTTGAGTGAATCCTCTAATACCTCATCTGTGATTAGAATGTTCTTCAAAACATAAATGTGATCTGTTTTAATTGATTCAGCATGCAAGACCTTTCCAAAAAGGCTGGGTATGATTTCTGCTGGCAGGGGCTTACACAGATGTGTCAACCTCCAAAACATGCACATGAGACAATAAAATTTCACTTACAAAAATAGAAAATTTGATGATTTCTTTATTCTTTGACCTCTTCGCTTGAGAACTACCTTTACCTCTGACTTCTTAGTCACTGCTTCTCATTCTTTTCTTCTCAGACTTATCACAAAAGGCCCATATTCTAAAGTTTCAAAATGAGTGAGACCATGCCTGGAGCACTGTGTCCAGCTCTGGAGTCTTCAAGACAGGAAGGACTCGTACCTGTCAGAACCGGTCCAACAGAGGGCCACAAAAATTATCAGAGGGCTGGAGCACCTCTCCCATGAAGACAGGCTGAGAGATTTGGGGTTATTCAGCCTGGAGAAGAGAAGGTTCCAGGCAGACCTTATAACAGCCTTCCAGTACCCAAAGGGTGCTACAGGAGGATAGGGAGGGACACTTGATCAGGTAGGGGAAAAATGGGACTAGGGTGAAGGGTTTTAACCTGAAAGAGGGGAGGTTAAGATGAGATCTCAAGAAGAAATTCTTTCTTGTGAGGGTGATGAGACCCTGGCCCGGGTTGCCCAGACAAGCTGTGGCTTCCCCTTCCCTGGAGGGGTTCAAGGCCAGGTTGGAACCTGGCTTTGAGCAACCTGGTCTGGAGGGGGATATTACTGACCCAGGAAGTGTGGTTGGAACTCAATGATCTTTAAGGTCCCTTCCAAGTCTAACCATTCTGTCATTCCAGACACATTTCTGTGGGAGATTAATGCATTTATGGACAGCATTCAGGGACCGTATCCATACCCTATTTAGCCAAGGACTGTCTTTCCCAGTTCATTACTCCAGCAGCACCTCATACTTCATTTGTCACTCTGACTCAGAATAACAAACATTTTCAGGTGTCTAATAAATGCAAATAAGTGCCCAGAGGTCTTCTCTAACCCTCCTTCTTTCCCTGAACTTCATGCGACTGTTTTCAGTGAAAATTGCACACACTTAAAAATAAATGCTAAACCTCTTTCTACTTTTTACAACCTAAGACTATCCTTATCTCCCTAGTCACCAGCCCATCTCGCTGAGACATCTGTTCTAGAACAGGATCGCTCGCTTCCTTCTGCCACTGCCTGTTTCTCTGCATCAGCTTCACAAAGAGCTCAACAACTGACTTCAGCTGAAATTATTTACTTCAGGTACCTCAAAAAGGGAGAGATGAACGCACCTTGCCTGATGGAGAACTGACACAAGGGCTTTCCCCAAAACATACTCACAGCAGTTTTCAGAAAACTGCAGGTGAGATTTTCGTAAACAAGGTCTACCACTACAAGATTTTTAAAACTTTCTCTTTGATGAATCATGCCCTTGAAAAATAAACAAAAAGAACAAGAAACCATGCTCTTGTGGGATGTATTTTGATATTAATTCAGAATGAATTAATGTCTCACAAAAATGTCAGAGTAGCAAATTTTTTTTTCCCCAAATTTGACATGAAAAGAAATCCTGAAAGATATGAAGACCATATCAATAGGGTTAACTACTCCCTTCTGAACTCAGTAAGCAACTTTTAGGACCCCCTTGTTCTATTTGCTTCAGAACCGACCCATGGGGTGCTCCCAAGGAGCTCCTTCATCACCCACCTGGGTAAAAGTCACAGGAAAAGAACAATTACCCATTTCATTGCCCTAAAGTAAAGTTTTGGGCCACTGTGAGAGAAACTTGGTAGTAAATAATGAAACACCACAATGAGTAAAAATTACAAAACTGCCTAAGTAAGACGGAAGCACGGAGCAATTTGGGATGTGAAAACAGGATGCCGATAAGTGATACCTTCCCAGCACAAATCCTTCCTACTTAGGATGTGAAATCCCCTTCTTATATGATAAAGGATAATGTCATGGCACAAGGTAAAAACAGATCATGGCTGGTGGACTCACAACGGAATGAAAAAGACTGGACATCATTGGGGACATCATTGTAGCGTCACCTCCGTTGTCAAGGCGCCAACTGTGTTTGAGCCAGTCAACAGGACTTCCCTCTGAGTAGAACATGTGAGTTGTGGCTGTTAATTATAGTCCCTTGTGTCATGAAAAAAACCATATCAATCAAAATGTGAGTCTGCCATGCAGACTGAGGGGCAGCATGGAAGGTAGGAGTCAACGCATTTGAATTGTACGTTGATGCAATACTGGTTGCCCAACAACAAATCACTTAATAACTCTAGGGTTAGGTTGGCTTTTAATATGTAAATATGCAACTGCCTTCAAAATTCCCTTATAAAGCAGATTGGGAAATCCATTGCCTATTAACACGGTAAGGAAAAAGTCATAATTGGTTTTCCTGGCTGTGTTAAATCAGAAACGCTAAAAACTAGACACACAAGATAAATATGAATGTGACTACTTAATTAATTGTCAGCGTTACCAAGAGCTGCATAATTTCTCGGACAACCCTTTGGAAGGTATAAAAGTCCACCAGCCCCTGCTCTTCCTTCATTCAGCATTAGCTCTCAGTGCTCTTCCTCTCGCTTGCTCCAGCAAAGGGTAAGTTGGATTATATTGATTTATCTATTCACATAGGACTTCTAGATGGCAAGTTCTGCAATTGGACCTTGCCTCTGTCTTAAAAATTTCTTATTTTTGGTGATGGGTGCCTGAACGTGTAAAATAATCAAAGGGTGTTCATGGTTTCCTCACAGCAGATGAGACGACAGAAAAATAGGAGTAATCAAAGGACTCAATCTGCAAAGACAGAGTCTTTAGGACCCAGCAAGGAATTAATTCCCCAAATAGCTGGTGGTGGAGGGAGAGGTATCTCAGACAAGGCAGTGTGGTTTTAGAAGTAAATTTTACCTTCAAAAGCCAACAGTAGCATCTTGGATGGGAAATTCCCGTCAGAGCTGGACCATTGTAGATTGTCTTCCAAAAGACAAGGCAGTAGCACTTTGATGGTCAAGATATCCCATATGTTACAAAAGAGAGGAAAACAAAATTTCTCAGACCACTACAGAGGAAGAGGCACAGGAAACACAGAAGGTTACAGCTGTGTCAGCTTGATGGCATCTCTCTCTCCCCTACAGCTTTGCCAATACTCCAGAAAGATGTGCTCCCGCGGGTCCTGCCACGACTATCGCTCCTCCTGCCATGAATCCAGCTCTTCCTGCCATGGCTCCCGCTCCTCCTGCCACGACTCAAGACCTTCCTGCCATTACACCATCCAGAGGCAGCCCGTGCAGAAGTACAGCTACGTGACACCCTGCTGCCCCCCTCTGCAGCAATATTGCCCCCCGGTGCAGCAGTATTGCCCCCCAGTGCAGCGCTACTGCCCCCTGGTGCAGCCCTACTGCCCCCCGGTGCAGCCCTACTGCCCCCAGGTCACCTACTGCCCCCAGTACACCAAGAACATCTGCAAGCTGCCACCAAAATGCCCCAAGTACTAGAAGCAGGATCTGACCCCAGCACCTGGAACCACCGTCTCGCTCCTCCCTTGGACGCTGTGTCCATGGATCGTCTCATCCTTGCTGAAATCCCTGGGTCCCTGCCATGTGCCTCACTCTTGGTCTGGGTGAAGCATTCCCCTAATTATCATTCAAGGTGTCATTCTTTCTAATTATTCAGGAAACGTCCTTTTTAATTATTCAGTGTATAATTACTGTTGGAAATCTTTCTGTGCCATGCAATTCTGTTTCAGACTCATCTGGGTGTGGGAAACAATAAATCTTAAATTTCATCAAACCTGCATTTTATTTCAATTTTGTTATTCACTTTTTCCTTTAGACTTTTTATTTTGCGGATTCTTCAGTCAAATACCTTGGTATTGTCAAAGTGTCCCAACAGTCAGTGGCCATTAACAACAATTGCCATGAGCATTTGTGAAAAAGACAGACACATTAGAAGGGGGAAAACTTCTCAAGTACCAAAAATCTACATGGACATAAAGGGCTGAGCAGATCAAAGCCTCCCCTACTTACACCAGACTGCTCCATATAGATTTTTGTCCTGTTGTTTTGAAAACAATGAGATCAAAGACAATTGAATGGAAATTCTTTTGTTTTGGAGACAAGCACAGCTCATTACATGTAAAGAGGAGTAAATAGTTCACAGCTGCTAATATTCTTACTCAATAAATGCAATAATTTACTCCGAGCTCAACTTCAGAACCTGGGCATAATAAATATTTTCAAATATCTTAATCCCTCTGAGCCTCTGAAAACAGAAGCCACAAACCTCTTTTTCATATTCCAGTGTTGCTTGTCACTGCTATATACTTTGGAGCAGAGAAATGGGTTACTCCAGAGAAGGTCCATCTCATGTAAGACTCCTGTGCACTCGCACAGCATGGATCCAAACACCACAATATGTTATTATGGAGAGCTCAGCAATAACTCAGCAATATCAACCCCCATATTGCTCTAAAAATGACACGGCATCACTGTAGATTGGGCTTGCCTCATATACTCCCCTAAAAGAAACGCAAGCAGTGGATGATAACTCTTTAGAGATCATGTTTCCAGTCTGTGAGGGGGGCCTACAGACAGCTGGGGAGGGAATTTTTACAAGACCATGTAGTGATAGGATGAGTGGGAAGTGTTTTAAGCTGAAAGAGGGGAGATTGAACTGACATCTGGGGAAGAACTTGTTTGCTGTGAGGGTGGTGAGAGCCTGGCCCAGGTTGCCCCGAGAAGCTGTGGCTGCCCCATCCCTGGAGGGGTTCAAGGCCAGGTTGGAGGGGGCTTGGAGGCACCTGGTCTCGTAGGAGGTGTCCCTGCCCCCACTGCAGGGGGACACTGGATGGTCTTCAAGGTCTCTTCCAATCCAAACCATTCTATGGCTCCGTTCTTCTTAGCAGGATTGAATTTGAAAGATTAGGAAACATTTTATCAGTGGGTGTAACCTCAGACACTCCAGTTGTCTGAGGCTGTGGAGGAGGTAGAAAGATTCCAGAAGAACATTGCTGTCATGCTCTAGGCCAAAGTATGGTGGAAAGGAGAACTGTCACACAAGCACCGGTTTTGCTGACTGGGCAGCCACAGCCTCTCTTGGGTTTGGACCCGTAACTGAGTCACAAAATGTCCCTGAGGAATTCATGTAATCCTCCCTTGCTGCACAAAACTCACCACAAGCAATTATATCGCCTCTAGCCTGAAGAAAAGCTGTAGGACACATGTACTTTAGAGAGAGCTTTTTGTTAGCAGTTAGCGAATTACTCTAATGGGTAACATTTTCCAAAGTTGATGAGTTACAGGCTCTGTTTTCTTACTCTTCAGAGACTGAGTCGAACAGGATTATAAATCCAGTTTTAATGCCCGTAATTTCATCACTAGTGAGACAGTCCAATATTTGCTCAAACTTCAGATCAAATGTTCCTTTTCTCTGAATTCTTTGCTTTCCAGACATGTCTGCAGGTGAGGTCAGGTGAAAAAAGTATAAGAAATCAGTGAAGGGAAAGAGAAACCAAGGAACAGGAAAATTTGATATATTCGTACCATATACAGACCTCATCACCAGACATTTTTCTCTGATCTTAAGTAGGAAATAATCATGGAAACATGCAGAACAATCTGATGGAGTCACTCAAGCCAACTAGCAAGTCAAGGAACTTGTAAAGAATCAGAAGTATTTTATTTTTTGCTGCACCAGGGAACCGAGGAGATCACACCGGGCTTCCCAGCATCGTGCCATACCCATGACTTGCAGTTGATAATCCCATTTCCTGTTGGCATTCAGCAACAGGCAAATTAAAATCCTGACCTGTCACCTGTGCAAAACGGTCGGGCCTACCCCAGGAGTCAGCATTTCTGAGACTTAAAGACCTTTCTGTCCCTGATGCAATCCCGGTTGCCAATTGGCCAGCTAATTAACACCTATCAGATTAGTGTCACTTCAGGAAATGGGAGAGAAATTCCCTCCAAAATCCTTATGGGAAATGCATTAGGAATTACATACGGGATGAAATACAGTGCGTCAAAGAGGAAACGCTAAAAATAGGATAGCACAAGCATCTGTGCGACTGAGTGCGGAACTAATTAAATTGTCATTGCGAAGAGGTGTCTCATATCCGAGATAACCTTTTGGAACTGTATAAAAGACCGCTCAGCCCGGTCCTCTTCAGTTGCTCACCTTTGCTTCCAGACACATCTTCCTGTTGCTGAAGAGGGTAAGACCAATTTTCCTATTTCTGTTCATGCTGAGAGGGAAGAAACGTCTACTAGAGGTTTTGTGGACCTCCTGGGAGCTGGGACTTAACTAAATGCATTCTCCTTGCACTCTTGTGGTGCTTGGAGACAGGTACCACGAGCGGTGGATGGAGGGATGGGGATCACCGGGGAAGGTCACATGATGGGATCCCTGGGAGACACCAGCTCCATGTTGTTCCCCAAGGGAGATGGGGTTTGGGAGTACCTCATGGGGTTCATGAATCATGAAGGGATCTAAATTCCGAGCAGTTGCTGGAGCAAGCCCAGCAGATTAGGCAGGATTGAGAGTGCACTCGGTCTGGATTAGGTGGTCAAAAAGACAGAAAGGCAGTTCACTAGCGAGCTGAAGAAAACCTTTATTTAAAAAAGGAGGGAATATAAGTGGATCTGGGGCTCCTCTCACCACGTTGGTCTCTTGTTCCCGACAGCTTTGCCAATACTCCAGAAAGATGTGCTCCCGCGGGTCCTGCCACGACTATAGCTCCTCCTGCCACGGATCCAGCTCTTCCTGCCATGGATCCCGCTCCTCCTGCCACGACTCAGGACCCTCTTGCCATTACACCATCCAGAGGCAGCCCGTGCAGAAGTACAGCTACGTGACACCCTGCTGCCCCCCAGTGCAGCAATATTGCCCCCCAGTGCAGCGCTACTGCCCCCCAGTGCAGCCCTGCTGCCCCCAGGTCACCTACTGCCCCCAGTACACCAAGAACATCTGCAAGCTGCCACCAAAATGCCCCAAGTACTAGAAGCAGGATCTGACCCTGGCACTTGGACCCACCGGTTTGTTCTTCACCCAAAGCCTCCATCTCTTCTCCTTGCCCATCACTTCTCTGCCAGCAAACACTTTTTATTGTGTGATTTTAGGATGAAGTCTCTCGGTTCAATGAGTTTTGGGCTGTTCATCTCCTTTCTGACAACGCGAAGCACACTGTCAGCTGGGAATAGCTTCTTTCTTTCTCTGCTGCTTCATTCTCCAGCAAGACAATAAAAAATTATATTTCAAGCCTACCTAATAGTTCTGGATGGTTTTAGTCACTGCTCCATCATATCTGCTGGCCTGGTGGCATCAGTTTGGTTTTTTTTTTCTCATGGTTTTAGAGCTATGCTTTTATCACTGGTGAAAATAATGAAAGTAGGAGGACTGCCAAGGAAACATGAAAGACAAGGAAAATGCCCGTGGCACCCACTAGGGATGCCAGGAGCGCTGCATCTCACACCAAGGGCTGGGAGAAACACGTTGGGTTAATTCCTGGTGAAACTATTTGCACAGAGCTCAGCAGATGCAATAGGGGGCCTGGCCTACACGTTCATATTTTTACTGCAGACGTAATCTTTAAAAGCCGCAGGTATATTTGGAAACAAAACAAAGCAAATCCTGCAGGGCTTGGAACATCCTCAATTAAACAATTTCTACAGTGAAATGAGAGAAGGTTTCCCCAGCGTGATTCACCCATCCCAGGGCAGGCACGGGAAATAGGCTGGATGAGCTGGGTACTGCAAATAACGAGTAAATGACTGGTTGGTGTATAAGTAATTGGAATTACCTATTTATAGGATATGGAGAAAATTGTCATTATAAAGGAATAGCCTGCTGAAAAGGAAAAGTTGCAAACGACATGCAGAGGGCAATTAATTACTCACCTACATTCAAGTTGTTGCCATCACTAAGAGACAGCTCATTTTCATGCGACCCCTGGCAGCTACGTTAAAAAATCCTTTCCTTATTCATTATTCACCTCTCTGAGTTGGGTTCTGAGTCAGTAAAGGCTTTCTGTCCATAGGAATGGTTTTGTCTTCATGTGCATATGTTCACTTTCCCTCGTTGCCCCTGGCCTTCAACTTTCTGTTCTGTGACTAATCACAGCAGATTTTATTTCCTCTTCCCTTTCCAAGTCCTACGAAAAGCAAAAAACCTCTGAACTGGTTACACTTTCTGCTCAGCTCAAGCTTGAAGTTCCCGTTAACTTGAGGATGAGAAATGGCAGCAATAACAGGGAAACAAGAATGAAGTTCACTTCTATTTTATTTTACTCTATTCTACTCCACTCTGTTCCATTCTGAGTTTTTCTCAGCCCTGGAGAGGTTCAACTCCTGGAAGCAAAGGCTTTATGAATACTTTACCTCTTTAGAATACTTTAAAAAAAAAATCAGAGACTGTAGACATTTGGCAAGAGAAGTCCTCTACATCTAACGTTCTAGATAGCTTAGAGGAACATTTCTGCTCTGCTGAGTCTGTGTTAAATAACGTAACAGTGGATTTCCACAACCAGGATAAACCATGAGCAAACCTCTAAGGATTAATGAGGAGGAATTTGCTTTCGCTGTTTCACGGTGAGGATTGCTTCACTGCATCCTTCATTCCCAAATCCAAACAAACAAAGAGGTGTCACTCTGGGCATCTTGCGGAGCCGGCTAAGTTCATTCATTCAATGTGAAATCTAATTGGGATCTTTGTTTGGATCTAATTTGAAAATTTTCTTTTGTAAAACTCCTCTTGTAAAATCGGTTATGGGTCTTCCAGCTACCAATGGGTCTCTCTCAAGTAGCTTTAGTCATCTCTGATGTCTACATCCAGCTCTAACAGCAGCAGTGGGTATTTTGACTCAGAGGGACACTGGATGAAGCAAAGCTGCAGAAAATCACACATAAAACTGCCTCGTTTTGAACCAATGTCTCTTACTTTACCTCACTGCTCAGGATCCCCCGTCTTTCTAATGTTGGAGTCTCTTATCATTTTCTTCAGGCTCAGAAAGTCCCTCCTGGCCATCTCCCAGGTTTCCATGAGCCTCCTTTATCACTAGTGAGATGCAGGTACTCAGCTGATGTCGGTCTCTATCACTAATTAGATTATAATATGTGGCAGTGACCTCGTCTAACCCGGTCATTAACATGAAGCCAATCTCAATAGGAAATGAAGCCTATGTTTTCGGGGAAGGGCACCTTGACCTTGGAAAGAGCTTCTCCTTGCCTGGAGAAGTGGTGACTTCATGGTCCTTTGAGTTCTTCAAAGCCAGACTGGGTAGCTTTCTGAAAACTGGGATGTGGCCAAAAAAAACCAGTAGCTTGCCCCATGGAAACTGAGTGGAAATGGATGGTTTGTGTCACCCAAAGTGAAGCTGAAGGCTCACCTTGACCTATCCTGTCCTCAGCATCTCTGATCTGGATCTCACCTTGTTTCTATATGGACAGAAACAGCCTGAATCTTCTCTCCTTCACTTCAGGTGAAATTAGGAAGCTGTATGCTGCAGGGGAGGGTGGTCAAGGGTCCTTCATGCTCTGCTCCCCCAGCTGCACAGCCGTGCAACAGCCAGAGCACCCTTCTCCTTGGTGTGACCTCAGAAATGAAGTATTTAATCACATCAATCATAGTCCCGGGTCCCGTGAATTCCTTCTGACCGGAGAGAGATAATTTTTTTAAAAGACATCATTTAATTTGAAATTCTAAAAATGTACAAGGCATCACGTGAGGCCTTCAGGCTTTCCTGCAAAATAAATATTAACATCATTAATGAATAATTGCAACACGATCATTTACATCAGCATCAATGACTGCCAATGGGTGACGGAGAACTGAGCATAGAGTTATTCCAAAAATACCATCCGTAGGTGGATCTTTCACTACTCGAGGGCATACTACAACTTAAAAAAATGGAAGAGGAATTTGGCTCATCAAGTTATGCTAAGCAGAAACAGGATGTAAAAATTCCAGAAAAGTCTTCCATTTTGCTTTTATTTAAAGATGTCAAAAAGGAATTGGAAAAATGTAGACTCCAGCTTAACCCAGACTCTACTGCAAATTTTCACATGAATTTGCATGATTCTTTACACCTAGAATTTCTGACATAGGCAAGGCCAAGGGTATGTGTCTTCCCGTGCATGTATGGGACAAGACAGCAACGACTGAGAAGTTCAAGAACTTTCTGGGTTTTTGCCCTTCTAATGACCAAAGACCCCAAATAAAGACATTAGGATTCACCATTTCTGCATTCAAAACCAAAACACGTGGCCACAGAATTACACTTGTTGGAATTCAATTTAAAAAAAATTCATATCGAGGAGTGATTGATGTCCAGAAGGCCTCTGCGTGCCCCTGGAATCCACTGCTCCTCAATCTTCATTATGATTTTTATGATAATTGAGCACTCACTAGCTGCGAACAAGACACGTAGCACCTCAATGCCGCAGCGTTACCTTATGCAAAACGCGCAGAAACATACCTTTGAAGCAGTTCACGAGCATCACACAAGAATTAACTTGACATTAAAAAATTGTAAAAAATTTACAGAACAAATTGCTAATAACACAAAATTGAGGGGTTGGTCAAATCAATGAGGCAAAGACTAAATGGATGAAGGCACATTCAACAAATAAGTATAGGCTTAGTGCGTAAATCACAAATTGCTGTGGGGTACCTCATTTCCGGGAGGACAATTTCGGGCTAAATAAAAGGTCTCCCCCATCCCTTTGCTCCTCACTCAACTGAACCACTCAGTCAAGCACGGTAAGTGTGAGCAGTGGTCCTGGGGAGCAATGGTTCTCAGCTGGTTTTGGCCAAGCAATGAATGGAAATGCATCTTCATAACTGAACTTCCTAGATCGTTGGACTAGACGACCTTTAAAGGTCCCTTCCAACTCAAACTGGTCTATGATTCTATGGTTCTTTGATCTACAGCTCTCTCTGAAATCCAGGTTTTTCAAGCCTATTGGCCTATTGCTTCTTGCAAGAGAGACTTGGTGGAGAGAGCAGAGTGGGAAATTGGATGGAAATTCAGAGAGTGATTATCATGGATGAGCAGAGGAAAGTTAGTTTCCAGGAAAAGTTGAAAAGATGCATAAATATCAGTGGGATAGTGACAGGTGGCTTGGTTTCTGTAAGGATCTTGCTTTGAAACTCAATATAAATAAATAGGAAGCGGTTTGTGATGTGGCTGTCACCCATGGGCATAGACAATGCCACTTGAATGCCAAAGTAAAACTTATCTATATCCTTGGAAAGATGGGTTGTATCTGAAAGTACTCTGTGTTTCAGATCCTCACTCCTCCCAGCTTCGGCTACCCTACAAACAACATGTGCTCTACTGGATGTTGCTCTACCAGATGCTGCTCCGTCGTGAAGAGCAAAACGGTGTGCTGCAGCCCATGCCAGAAGACCGTCTGCTGCGAGCCGTGCCGGAAGACCATCTGCTGCGAACCATGCCAGAAGACCATCTGCTGCAGCCCATGCCAGAAGACTGTCTGCTGCGACCCCTGTCAGCAGTCCTGCTGTTGCGACCCATGCCAGAAGCCCTGCTGTGACCCATGCTGCGACCCATGCTGCCAACAGTCCTGCTGTGACCCATGCCAGAAGCCCTGCTGTGACCCATGTTGCCA